>PVKC010039826.1:0-12443 GCA_004027635.1 Crocidura indochinensis | reverse complement strand
TTCTTGTTCTCAATAAAACAAGAAAAGTTTAATATAGTAAAACATCCCTGATGTCCAGCTCACAAATACTAAACAAAACAACTTGTTTTGGCATGTCTTCTTAGTAAACTTGATTATTATAGAGGCTATCTATTTTGCTCATTTCTTGTGGGTCATGAGATTCAGAGTTACAGCATTTTATCTCTTCCTTAAGGTGGCCTTTTGCATTGTTATTTTTATAAATCATTTGGAGGAAAAATACTGCATTTTATTATTTTATATCATTATATCCCCAATCATGTTTTGTAATTACACCATATCTTTGTAACTGTCATTGGTCTATTTTAATGTTTTGTTTTTTCTACACCTATATCTATCAAATTTAGATAATAGTCACTGACTCTTTGATGACTTGAAGCTTTTGCTGAATAGTGTGGAATTGCAACTGTAACAGGCTTTGATGTACTCTACTAATCAAAGATCTTTTTCTATCACTTCAAGAAGATTTCACATGTTAGAGGAAGTCAATAGTCTCAAGAGCAGTGAGTTTCAGAGAGCAGTGATCATCCCCAATTACTTTAAAATAAAATTGTTCCTCTTTCTCAGTATTGGTTTTCCTGGATATTTTTTGGCTGCATTTTTTTTTCAAAATGAACTTCATGACTAAAAATAAATTATTTCAATGCATACTGCTCCCGGCATCCAATATTTTGCTTCACAATTGCATATTATGATTATTAGCTAAAATAATATTTAAGTTTAAATGACAAGCTGAATAACAATTTACAAGTTATACAAGGATGGAATTTCCAATATTAAATATATCATCTGGCTCACTGCTATATCACATGGATTTTGAATCAGAGTGAGGTATCAGGCTGCTCCTTTATTACTGTATCTCTTATAATGATCTCATCATTTGTCTACCTCAAACTCATTTTTTCATTTTCACACATACTTTCTAAAATGAAAGTTAAATACTTTTGTATACATTAATTATATAAAGCCATTCTTTTAGTACTGAAGGAAAGAGCCTTAAAATAAATTTGATTATTTAAGATCACAATTATATCAAAAGACAGAGTTGACATATCAAAGATTTTTAAGCATTCCAACTCACATTATTTACACTTATTAACCTAAAATATTTCCCCAACAGTCTATACAATGCACTTATCACCCAACAAGAGCTCAGACATTTAATAACTAAACGTAACTAAAAAGTTATATTGGTATCTCTCTATAACTACCCTGAGACAGAATTATTCTTGGCCCATACAATGGAGTGTGTTTGCTACTATCAGATAAAGAATAAAATAATGTGTACTAAGCTTATACCTGAAGGAAGAAGAAAAAAAGAAATAAAATAAAAACTAAAGTCAGTAGATAAAAAGGAGTTACAAGAATTAGAGCAGAGATTAATCAGAGATCAAGAAGAATGCAAAAATTAATACTCTAACTTTGCAAAAAATTAAAAAATAGCAAAAAGAAACTCACAGAGAAGAAAATATTGTAGTAAAATGAAAAAAAAAGTGCAATATATCTATAGAAATACAAAGAAACTTAAAGGAATATTATGAATATTACATTGCAATAACTTAAATAGGTAAAAATTAGAATAATCCTTAGGAATTCTTAGGAATAGGGAACACGTTAGAGAGAATTTGAAAGAAGTAGAAAACCTGAACAGATCTACCTTGAGCAATGAAACTGAAAAGTAATCAGAAGTATACAAAAGAAAATATTCCAAGTGAAAGAAGAAATCACACTTCTAAACATATATGTATCAAATGATGGGCTAACAAAATACTTAAAACAATTGCCGATATACTTGAAGAAAGTCATCAACAGCAATACAATAATAGGAGACGACAATGTCTTGTTGCCTTGTCAGCCTTTGAAAGGTCAATTAGACTAAAACTTAACAAACATATCCTGGCTTTGAAGGGAGAAATAGAACAGAGTGGCTTTATATATATATATGTATATATATATATATATATATATATATATAGAGAGAGAGAGAGAGAGAGAGAGAGAGAGAATTCTTCATCCCCTGAAAGCTGGATACACATTCTTTTCCAATGCACACGGAACATTCTCCAAGATAGACCACATGTGGGGCCATAAAAACATTTAACATAAATCAAGAGTATAGAAATCGTTTCTACTATCTTCTCCAACCATAAGCCATGAAAATAGAAGTGACACGGAGAAATACATTAAAACCTGAAAATTAAACAACTCACACTGAACAAACAGTGGGTCAGAGACCAAATCAATGAAGAAATCAAAAGATTCCCGGAAACAATGAGAATGAAGACATAAATAAGCATAATTGTTGGGATATGGCAAAAGTGGTGTCAAGATGAAAATGCATAGCTTTACAAGCATTCATCAGAAAGGAAGAAAAGGCCCACATATAACTGAAAGACACAACTCAATTTATTGGATAAAGAACAACAAAATGAGCCCAAATTAGGAAGGTAAAATAAAATAATAAAACTTAAACATAAATTAATAAACTGGGCATCCAGAAAATAATCCAATAAAGATCAATGAAAGCAAAATTCGGTTCTTTGAAAAAATAAACAAGACTAATAATCCATTACAAGACTCATAACGGAAGAGGAAAAAACTTAATAAGCAGAATCAAAAATAAAAAGGGAGATGTCACTACAGATTCTATAAAAATTCAAAAGGCAGTCAGGAATTACTTTGAGAATCTTTATGCCACAAAACAAGAGAACCTGGGAGAAATGGATAAATTGCCTTCCTTACTGACAGGCAGGGTTGGGGAATGGAGATGGGAGGGACATAAGTGACAGCAGTGACAGGAAGGGTAAACTACTGAAGAGTGGTGTACATTCCATGACTGAAACCCAACAATGAACAATTTTGTACCATGATGCTTAAATTAAGCAATAAATTTAAAAATATTCCAGGTGAGAAGTCTTCACAAGTGAATTTTGCTGAATTTTCCAAGAATACCTATCCTTCTAAAACTCATCCACAGACTGAAAAGAAGAAAAAGTTCAAATACATTACTTGGAGTGACATTTATAGAATAAATAAATTCTCTTTATTAGCACTACAAAATTCCAAAAATATATATATCTAATGGTCACTATAAGAAAGTTACTAAGCAGAAATTAATAGTTTCCATGACTATGTATTTCTCCCAGGAGATATTTTCTTCCTTTCTTACTCTAGCATTCTAGAAAGTAAAGCCTGGTAGGGGTTCTTATGGGACAACTGCTGGGTGAACATCACTCCAACTCAGCAAGGGTATAAGTATATAAATATAAAAACCACAGGGGCGGGACCCGGGAGATAGCATGGAGGTAAGGCGGTTGCCTTTCATGCAAAAGGTCATCGGTTCGAATCCCGGTGCCCCATATGGTCCCCCGTGCCTGCCAGGAGCAATTTCTGAGCATGGAGCCAGGAGTAACCCCTGAGCACTGCCGGGTGTGACCCAAAAACCAAAAAAAAAAAAAAAAAAAAATAGAATGCTTGAGTTTTACTCGTTCAAATAAAGTAAAGCACTTTAAAAGTATCATCTTTAGAATGAATCTCTCTTATTGATAGGGACAGTTGTGTCTGAATTTTTGTCTTTTTTGTTGTAATGCTGTTTTGGTTTGGTTTATTTTTTATTGTGGGGACACACCCACTACTGCTCAGGGGTTATTCCTGGACTTGTGTCTAGAAATCACTCCTGGAAGCCAGGGATTAAACCCAGTTTCACTGCGTACCAGGAAAGCACCTTACCCACTCCATTATTCAATTCAGCTTAGGTCTGATATTCTCTTAGCTATTACATCATCTCATCATCTTCACAGAATGCTCCCAAGAATGAAATAACACTGATTAGAGAAAAAAGACTTTTTGTTTCCAAGTCAAAATAACACAGAACATCTAATGTTTACCTCTTATATAGTATTTTACAACTTGATTTTATTTTTATGATAACTATCACTGTCACATTCATAGATGCATTCCATTAAACACTCACGTTCAGTGTATAATTTTTGAAATTTTTCAAAGTGGCAAACAAAATAAGAAAATCACATACTTTAAGAACACATCACTGATGCTTTTGATCAATAGCTGGCACCAATAAATCTCAAAATGACATGTGGGTAAGATTGTTGGAGCCAGACAAAGATCTTTTTAAATGGATACTGATGTCATTGAGACAGAGAGAAACAGGGAAGCTTTGCAATAAAAGAGAAACATTCATATGATACATCAAAATCATAAATACTTCATTAAGTTATAAATTCTATAGACTCTTAGGGGGTCTTCTTGTCAGCCACCTAAATTTACAAGAACAATGGAAAGCTCTATTAATCATTTATCTGTCAAAATTTTCTAAAAACCTGTTCTGTACTCCACACAACAGTTATTACCATTACTACTAATGGTTGAGTTTGCTGTATACTATACACAGTTTTTATGGATCACATGCATCTTCTAATGAGAACTGTTAGAAAGTGGTTGTATATTTATCCTTTTTCAGATGAAGAGAAACTCAGAGGTTAGGTTGTTGGCCTGTGATCAGCAAATGAAACTGTCTAACACCAAACAAGAGTCTGTTGATCTTCAAAATCCATAAACATTTCCTCTTTCAATCCACAGCTTTACTGAGATATACCTCTATATAAGCTTTTATTGTTTAAGGGTCATACCCAGTAAGTACTTCAGAGATCACATATGGTGTCTGTCATCCAACAGTAATGCCTTACACCAGATGCTACCACACTACTCCCCACTTCGTAAACTTTAGAATGTAATGTGTTGGGGGGCCGGGCGGTGGCGCTGGAGGTAAGATGCCTGCACTAACCTAGAATGGACCTCGGTTCGATCCCCGGTTCCCCATATGGTCCCCTGTGCCTGCCAGGAGCGACTTCTGAGCGAATAGCCAGGAGTAACCCCTGAGCGTCACCGGGTATGGCCCCCCACAAAAAAACTAGAATGCAATGTGCTAATCAGATACTTTATATGGTACAAAATTATTACCTACATAACTTTAATTATAGTACTCTTAAAACACATATTATATCATTTTCATAATGAGATAGAGGTCTACTTAGTAACTTTGAAGAACATAAAATAGTATTTTTAACTATAATCATGACACTAAGATTAAATCTCCAGAACTTGTTTATCATATAATAACATCCTTTGATCAACTTCTCAATTTGTATTCCCTTGCTCCTAGAAAATATGATATATGTAGTTTTTTATTTCATACTTAAACTATAGAAATTTGAGTCTTTTTTACTTATTTTTGAGAATAGTACCCACATAAAATCTATGATGTCTCAGAGGTAGAATTTCTTTTATCAAATATATTAATATGTATAAGTTTGTACATAAATTATATCTATATACACACATATGGGTCATTTATTTCTTTATTTACTATTGATGGACATTTTAATTGTTTCATATATATTAACTACTGTGAATAAGCTCAGTAGTAAAGATATGTGAAAAGTTCCTGAGTTTGTTTCTGCTTATGTACCCAGAACTAGGATTGTTGGATTATTTGGTACCCCAAATTTTTAATCCCCGACACAACTAACCTTTTTTTAATGGCTGTACCAATCTACATTCTCAGTAACAGTGAGTATTCCCTTCCTATCCAAATCCCAACCACTATTATCTCTTGCATTTTTGATAATAGATTTTCTAAGGTATATAAGACAAAATCACATTGTGGTTTTCATTAGCATTTTTTGAACCCCTGGTGATAGTAAATATCATTTTATATATCTATTGGCTAAAAAAAGTTTTAGTTGAAAAATGATCTATTCGGGGCCCGAGAGATAGCATGGAGGTAAGGCCCCATATGGTCTGAGCATGGAGCCAGAAGTAACCCCTGAGCACTGCTAGGTGTGACCCCCCCCAAAAAAAAAGAAAGAAAAATGATCTATTCAATTTCCCTTTTGTTTTGCTTTGTTGGTTTTGGACCCCAACCACTTTGGTACCCACTGTCCACTTTTTTTTGTTTTGTTTTGTTTTTGGGCCACACCCGGTGACGCTCAGGGCTTACTCCTGGCTATTCGCTCAGAAGTCGCTCCTGGAAGGCACGGGGGACCATATGGGGAACCGGGGGATCAAATCGTGGTCCGTCCTAGGTTAGCGCAGGCAAGGCAGGCACCTTACCTCCAGCGACACCGCCTGGTCCCCCCACTGTCCACTTTTAAATTAGATGTTTTGCTCTCTTGAGTTTATATATGTGTGTGTGTGTATGTGCGTGTGGGTGTGTGTGTACGTTGGGCTTTATGTTTTATATCTACATATTTTATATCTACTTAGGATTTTAATCTCACATATACATCTCCTTTTGATTCAAACCTTGTATTAGGTTATTACTTTTGACGATTAATTAAAAAATGTGTACTTGTTGAGGAGCCTATAATCTAGCTAACCACTACATCACCATTTCCAATAATTCTTATTTTTGTTTGGTTTTGGTTTTGGGGCCACACCCAGCTGACATTCAAGGGTTACTCCTTGCTATGCGCTCAGAAATTGCTCCTAGGAGCCAAAGCAGTGGTGCAGGGCAGGGCATAAGGCATCTGCCTTGCATATGTTAGTCTAGGATGGAACACGGTTCGATCCCTGTGCGTCCCATATGGTCCCCCAAGCCAGAGCAATTTCTGAATATCTAGCCAGAAGTAACTCCTGAGCTTCACTGGGTGTGGTCTAACCTCCCCCCCCCCCCCAAATCACTCCTGGCTTGGGGGACCATATGGGACGCCCAGGGATCGAACCGCAGTTCCCTCCTAGGCGAGCATGGGCAAAGTAGATGCCCCACCACTTGCGCCACCGCTTTGGCCCCATTTCCAATAATTCTTAACCGACCGGACTGTAAGTTCTTCAGGTCCTCTATAGATCACCAGAGTAAACCCTGCAGAGATAGAGGTGATACAACCTCTAGGTCTACATCTAGTGATGCTATAGAGATTACCTGACATAGTGAATTATCATACCAAGGTCATAAACCCTGTACTATTACCCTAGTATCCTGCATCACATTTTTTTAATATTTTTTATTTTGACCAAAGTGGATTACATACCATTCACAATAGTATTTTAGATACATAGTATTTAGGTACATTGAATCAGGGGCATTCCCACCACCAATACTGTCCTCCCTCCACTCCTGTTTCCAGCATGCATCTCATATTACTGCATCACATTTTAAGTGTTTTACTCTCTTATCACTAATGTACTCTCATTCAAGCTTTACATTTACAAAGTTTCTCAATTGTCCTCATATGTTCTTCATCTTCTTGCTTGATCTAGACCTGTGAGTTTCATTTATATAAGTCAACTGAGTTAGGACAATTACACATGTCTATATTCTATTAAAAACTAAATAATTCAAAATAATTTCTAATTGTAGTATCAGTAACAGCACATGTCCCCGAACCTAATTCTCTTCACTCTCTAAATTTCAGACAGCAATTTACATTCACCCAGTCATCAGTTCTCAAATCCAGAATTATTTACATTTTGAAAAATTGGCTTTGTTACATTTTATTCAAGACCTTTTTTACTTAAGGGAAAGTGAAGGAAGAGAAAAGAAGTCAGGAAGGCATAAGGTGTAAGTTATTGCACACTACCCTAGGATGAACCTTGGTTCCATCCCCCAGCGTCCCCTTTGGTCCCCCAAGCCATGGACAATTTCTGAGCGTATAGAGTAACCCCTGAGTGTCATACCTGGTGTGGACCAAACGCCAAAAAAAAAAAAAAATGCATGCTGATAAAACAGGGGTAGGATATTTATATAATTATCTTCTGGTGTCCAGTCACTAGGTTATCAATAACTCTTTCTCTTAGGTACATATTCTTAAGTTCACCTTGCTTTTCACTTTCATTTTTGGTAAGGTTTTTGGGCCACATCCGGAGCACTCAGGGGTTACTCCTGGCTCTGTGCTCAGAAATAGTTCCTGGTAGGCTCAGGGGATCTTATAGGATGCCAGGAATAGAACCTGGGTCCATCCTGGGTCGACTGCATGCAAGGCAAATGTCCTGCCACTGTGCTATTGCTCTGGTCCCCCTATTTATCCACTTTTGTCCTTGTCATTCCTATCTATTTAGAGGTCATGGATGGGGAGGAACTTCACCTAAACAGGGGATTGGGGCAATGAAAACACTTGACTGCTTCCAGCTAAAAGTGGTTCAAGCAATTACAATCATGCTTTTAATCATGGTACTTAAATAAAGATACATATATATTAAAATAAATTAAAAAAAAAGTGGTTCAATATACAGGGAACAAGAGGAGCAGCCTATCAAAAGAGTTCTTTGATGGGCCTTCTAAATAAGTCAGATGGAAAATCCATTCTAGCCTGTATCAGCATTTGTAATTTAAAGAATTTTGAAAAGGAGACAAGTATTTTTTTTTTTTTTTGGTTTTTGAGTCACACCCAGCAGTGCTCAGGGGTTACTCCTGGCTCCATGCTCAGAAATTGCTCCTGGCAGGCACGGGGGACCATATGGGGCACCGGGATTCGAACCGATGACCTTTTGCATGAAAGGCAAACGCCTTACTTCCATGCTCTCTCCCGGGCCCCAAGGAGACAAGTTTTAATGGGATATTTAAGAGGTATGGGTCAAATATTTTACTGTGTGGGTAAGAAATAAAAAGATTCAAAACCTTATTAATGCTTACCTCACCCTTCATGGTTAAGTAGATCTTTTTTATCCCTTGATTAACAGGGTTCAAGCTAAAAGCTAAGAGTATTTACTACCTTGTCATAGGTCTTAAAGTGTGGACAAAATACATGAATATCTATGTAAAGGAAGAGAAAATTGGAGAAGTTGATAAATGAGATGTCCTTTCCAGTATGATGATTAGAGATAAGTAAGGCCATAATTAAAATTTCCTTATCATTAAGTATCAAGAGTAAAAGTTGACTATTATTGTTTTGCATATGGCCATGCTTCACCACTCCACTTTGTAAAGACATGGATCTGATGAAAACTTCAGGTATGGCAGCATTTGGGCATATCTCACAAGGACTTTATTGGAGTGAACGTGGGCACCCTTCCCCATCTTTTTCCCCCCAGGATTGATTTATCTATTCATGGGCATTTATTATTTATATGAATTTCAGGGATATTTGATGCATTTTAGGAAAAATTTACAGATGTTTTATAGTGATTGCACTAAATCTGTACACTGCTTTTGGAAGTATTGACAGTTTAATAATGTTTATCCTCCCAATCCATGAGCATCCTCATTGACTTTTTCAAGCTATGTTTTAGTTTTCTTTGTATAGACCTTTTACCCCTTTAGTTGATTCTAAGGTACTTGATTTTCTGAGGCACAAATGTGAATGGGATTAATTTTTGATATACCTTTCTTCTTTCGTTGTTTATATATAGAAAAACCATAGATTTTTATATATTAATTTTTATCCTATCAATTTACCATACAAGACTATTGTTCTAGAAGCTTTCTGTAGATACTTCAGGATCTTAAAATATAGAATCATATCATCTGCAAACAATGAGAACTTGACTTCTTCCTTTCCTATCTGAAAGTCCTTGAAAATTTTTTCTTGCTTAATAACTATGGCAAGTACTTCCAATACTGTATTGAATTAAGTTGCAAAAGGGGGCAATCTAGTTTTGTGCCAGATCTTAGAGAAAAGGCTTTGAGTTTTTGCCCCTTGAGGATAGCTTTGACTATATTGAAGAAAGTTCCTTAACTTTTCATACTTTTGAATCATGATTGCATGCTGGACCCTGTCAAATGGTTTCTCTGCATCTCCTGATATAATCATATGATTTTTGTCTCTACTTTTGTTAATATGGTATATTATATTGACAAGACTTGTGTATGTTAAGCCATCTTGCATTCCTGGGGTGAATCTTACTTGATCATGGTGTATAGCATTCTTGATGGCTTTTTGGATTCTATTTGCTAGTGTTTTGTTGAAGATCTTTGCATCTGTGTTCATAAAGAATATTAGTTAATCCATGTAGGCCTGGGCTTTTGTTTTGGGGAAGTTCTCTGATTATTATCCTCAACCATGATAGGTCAACTCAGGTATTCAGGGTCATATTTGTTGTAGGAGTCTAAAAACATATCCATTTCTTCCAAGTTCTCTTGTTTTGTGACATGCAGACTCTCAAAGTAATCTATAATTACCCTTTGAATTTTTGTAGTACCTGTAGTAACACCCCCCTTTTTTCACTTTTGAATCTGTTTAATGTTTCTCTCTCTCCATTTTCACTCTGTGTCTTTCTTCAAAGGTGCATTTAGTCCATTAATTTCAAGAGAAATTATTTTCATGAGAATTTATGCCATCTTTTTGTAAAATTTGGTGTATCTGTGGGGTCTGCCTTGCTTTAAGGTAGACCCTTTAAGGTTAGTTTTGAGTCTGTAAATTTCTTGAGCTGTTGTTTATCTATGAAGCAGTATATCCTTCTTTCAAACCTGAAAGAAAGTCTGGCTGGGTGTATTATTTTTGGTGAGATATTCTTTTCATTGAGTTTTTCACTATATCACTGCCTTCAGGCCTGGTTTATTGTGATTAATGTGCTATAAATCCTAAGGATGCATCTTTGTATTTAATTCCCTTCTAGTACTTTTAAATTTCTTCTACAGTACTTATAAATTAACTAAAGTGAATCATAAAGCTTTGTATTCCTCCCATCCCCTCCCACCAAGTGCATTATTTTCCAATTAGGAGAAACAGTCACATCCTGGCCCTCAGGCTCAGGACCTCCCACCATGGACCCTTAGAAGCTGACACCTCATCTAAATCCAATCAGTTGTCCTGAGCGGTCCCAGTGGTCACTGCTAATACCTAAATTTGTAGGAAATTAATCTCTTCCTCCAACATTACTAACTTTAAGGGCTAGGCTAGAGGATAATTTCAGATTCTGATGTATCTCCCATAAAATCTCTACAAGAACTCTGGTATGTAATGATAGTAATGAGAAATTTACTTACCTGACTATTGAAACATCAATGACATAGAAATAGTTAAAAAAAATAACACATCATAAGCAGTGGTTTCTCACATAAAACAATATATCAGACCATTACTCACAGATATTTAAGAATCTAAACTCAGCTATCAACATGCACAAAACTCTAAGGGAAATGAGGAAACAAATGGCAGATAAGAACTTAAGTCAAAATGTCAAGCTCAACAAAATGCTCAAGCCTTGTTGAAGAGGATCTCAAATCAACACTCCACACAATGGCAACAGAAATTGAGCAATCACTGGAAGATAAAATCAATCAGCACAGGAAAGAACTGATCCAAGATATTAAATGGAATTGAAGCTAAAGAATATAATAGTAAGCCACAGCAAAAGAACTCTACATGCAATGTCAGTAATATTAAAAACAAGATAAAAGTCATTAACAATACTTAGGTAACAAAAGAAAAGTGAAGTAAATAAAGATAATAATAAAAGATTCTTAACAGGTCACTCACTGAAAGAGGAATAATCTCTGAATTATAGGAATATCAGAAGAAGAGAGAAGAGAGAAGGTGAGGGAAGGAAAGAAAGGCATAGTAAAATAACTGAAAAACTCCCTGTCTCTGGACAGAGGGTTCTGCACAGCTTCAAGAAGCCAAATGAGCATCAAAAGAAATAAACTCAAATAAAACACCACCAAGACATACAATAATCAAAATGCTTTAAAAAAGAAAAGATAAGCTACTTAGGATAATGAGAAACAAAATCTCAAATACAAAGAAAATAAGAATCACAAGAGATCTTACAGTTGATATTAATGCAAGTAAGAGTGAATTGACATTTGCCAATAACTGAACAAAAGATTTTTTTTCAACGTAAAATTCATGGTGCTGCAAAGCATTTAGATTTCAGGGAAGGATAAAAATCTTTTCTAGACAAACAAGAACTGGCAAAATGTGTGACAATTAGACCAATCTTGCAATAATTACTGAAAGGTTTCTTATAAAAAGCAACTGGCCATTTTCAAAAAAACAGCTCATACCATAACCCTCCACTCAGTCCTTCATCTCAATAATCTCTCAATGTCAATGGGCTAAACACTCCTATAGAAAGACATAGAGTAATTGGATTGACAGGAAAGAAAATATATCTATCTTATTTTCCAGGGTATAAGACTACCCCCTAATTTTACAGTTAAAACAAAGGTTTAAGCCTATATTCTCTGAATAAGACAGAACGTTCCTGTGCTGCAACTGTATGTACCATAGTGAGCCCATCAGAACAAGCAAACATTCAAAGGTTATACTGTAGTAGACTTCTCTGATTCTGGCCAATCTGAGCAGGCTTTTGACAGTGTAGATTCGGTACAGAACATTGTCTAATTTGCATGCATCAAAAGCCTGCTTGGATTAGATGAGTCAGAGAGGCGGTCTGAGCAGCCTTACAGTGATTGGTGGAGAATCGAGTTGGAAAATTCGTTTGGTGGCAATATCCAGATGAGTTTA
>PVKC010039825.1:0-12456 GCA_004027635.1 Crocidura indochinensis | reverse complement strand
TGCAAAAAAAGAAAGAAAGAAAGAAAGAAAGAAAGAAAGAAAGAAAGAAAGAAAGAAAGAAAGAAAGAAAGAAAGAAAGAAAGAAAGAAAGAAAGAAAGAAAGAAATTGCCCCTGGCTTGGTGGAACCATATGGGACGCTGGGGGATCGAATAGCGGTCCTTTCTTGGCTAGCGCTTGCAAGGCAGTCACCGTACCTTTAGCACCACCTCGCCAGCCCCAAAAGTTTACATACTTTTCATAGCAACACCACTACAGCAGCCAAAAAGTACAAACAACACTAGTGTCCATCAGCTGATAAGGTAATAAGCACACTGTGGTTTATTTATGTAATGGAATAGTATTGGACAATAAAAAGTAATGAAGTACCAATTCATTATAGAGCAGAGATGAACCTCAAAAACTCTATGCACTGTGCAAAAGTGAGTCACAAAGTAATATATAATTTATGATTCTATTTTATATGAAATACCCAAAATAAGTAAAACTTTAGAGAAAGAAATAAATTACATAGGTGCATAATTAGGAGGTTAGGGGAAAATGAGAAGTTGCTACAAATGATTATGGGTGTTGCTTTTTGAGAATGATGAAAATGTTTCAAAACTGACTGTGGCCATAGTTGCCTTAGACCCCAAGTCTAGTGTATTGGAATAAAATAAATAAATCCTTTCTCTTCTAGAAGAATAGGTAATGAGGGATTTGCTCAGTACTTTCTCAAGGATTCCACCCCCAAATCCATTCCTCCTCATAAGCCCCACCCCCCCATGAATTCCATTTTAGATATTTTTTATTTAAACACCATGGTTACAAGGTTGTTCATAATATAATTCTTATACAGATAAAGTTATTCATGATTGAATTACAGTCATATAATGTATAACTATCTTCACCAGTGTGCATTTTCTACCACCATTTTATTGTCAATAGTTTCCCTGTCACTCTCCCTGAGAGTGACACACATATTTTAGATATTTGATGATATGGTTGAAGATTAAGAGTCACAGGTTAGTTTCTATAAATTTGTTTTACAGTAATTTACCTCCTGACTGTGAGGCACTAAACTGCCTGGCCATGGTGGGTGGAAAGACTATCCTGACTTGTTACCGGCCTCCTAGGTAGGTTCTACCTATAGGGAAGGATTCACTCAACAACTGATCTTTTCATCAGGATGAAACATCAGGAGCCTGTTACTTTCTGGAAAAATTAACCAGCATTTTTCCAGGGTGTTTACATGGAAAAACATAGTAAGGATATAATAAGCAAGTCAGCATACTCCTTTGCCTTTCTGTTAAGCACAGATGCTTAGTGGGCAAAGACTTTAGTCCCAAAATCTAGGGCATGATATATGTCACAATATTTCATGCCTCAAAATCAAAGATCTCCTAGGTCTCCAACCCTTTCCTGAATGATGGGGAACATATTAACTACTCAATAATGGTATGAAGGATGATCCTCTGCACCTCTGGAGAAATTCAAGAGTCCTTCAATTAGGAAATCTAAAAACTGGACTGAGAGATAATTCATTCCACCATACTAGTCACCAGCTCCATCCACTGTTCCTTCATACTGTGTCTGCTAAAAACAACTCTGTTGCCCTCCTAACAAATGTGGTTCTGAAGATAAGTTTCCCAGGAGACTCCTCATATAGGAGGAGTCTTGCAAAGATCTCTAAAACTGGAATCTCTTGTGGGTATTTATTCCCAGGACCCTGCCTTTATATTTCTCCTGTTTTCTTCACCATTTTCACAGTCCCTTTCCAAAAGCTCTTCCTTCCACAATTCCTATAGCAAGTCTTTACAAATGTAATATTAGCTTATTTTCTGGGAGAAAGAGGCTAACTTGTGAGTTCTCACCAAATTTTCAACGTGAAGGAGGGTACAATTGGATGGTGGGTACTAGTTTTTGGCAACGCATTCTCTGATCTGTGTCCCTTGTCTGGTCCAGACTTTGCCTATATGGAACAACAAGATACAGGATTCTCAGTTTCATCAACACAGTCCCTGTGGAAAGCCAGCCCTGCACCAAAGTACATTGCAGGTGGAGAATATTGTGTAGAAAGAAAACAATGACTATTGATTTATAATCCCCAAGAAAGAAACTAGACAGGCCTTTGCCCTACTTATATTTTATTAAACATCCTCTGCTCTGGCAAAGCCACCTATGCACTAAGCACTGAAACTCCCTCCAAGCTGGAAACAGCACTGTCTCCTATACCCACAAATAAGCAGGGGCCCCTTCCCTACTCCTTATTCTCTGCCACTGGAGAATACCACCTCCACCCCATGATGGATGGATCTGAGCAGTTTCATTCTCTAAGAATCCCCACTCGCCCACCCCAGAAGTCCATTCACAATGGCTTCTTATCTCCTATTTTGCGCATCTTGTTGGCTCAAGGTCAGAGGCAGTGTTCTCTGCTTCATACCTCCTACTCTTCTCTGGGTTGTGGTTCTGATTATTCTTGCCCTTTTGATCCTTATTCTACTCTTTTGACCATATTTTGGTATCCTGTTACTTTACTCATTATTGTTCTTGCTACTAATCTTATCACTGGCACTAGTCAAGGACATAGCATGTGTCAAATATTCTCATTGCAATCCTAGATGCTGAGCATCAGTGCCCACTTCAGAGAGGAGGAAAATGGGGACAGGCAGTAGGGGTGGATGTGTGCTCTCGGGGAGCTAAATCTGCACAGTCGAATCTTCATTCAAACCTGCAGGTTTAGTTTCCCAAGGTTACTCCAAGTAGATTTTATATTTGCAATTAGGCAGGAAGAACTGCTTCTTGTGTGATTGTAAGTGAGCAATCCTGGTAGGTAGACTCAAAAACTCAGAGGAGCCTTGGCCCCAAAGCAACAGTTGGTAAGGGCAGAGAGGGGTATAAATACAAGCAAACCACACACTCAATTCCACACTCTGGTGCTCTGCTCTATGACCAAAATACTCCTTTTGGAAACTTAAGTCTTTTCATACTTCTCTACTGAATAACAAACTACCCTTTAGCAAAAACCAAAATAGTAATTTTCTATGGAGTGGATAATCACTCACTCCAGTCAACTAAAACAACATACTGTGGTTAGAGCCGGAAAAAATGTGAAAAGGCTTTTGCTTTGTTTCTCTCTGTATATGAGAAGCATGCATGCATGTTTGTGTGCCTGTTTGGAGTACATACTTTCCAGTTCACCTCACAGATAAATCAGGGCCCTTCCTGCTCGGGCCACTCACCCACCCACCTCCTTTCATCGACCAGAGCTGAGCCCTATAGAATCAGTTTCTGTAACAGTTATTTATAATCTTTTGATTGAAAAATCCACAGCATGAACTGCTTTTGAACAGGGTGGCATTGGCAAAGCAGGAGGGAAGTTGACTGAGAGAAGAGGGAGGGAAGAGAGAGAGCTGAGGAGGCACTTTGCTGTCACACTCCTCCCAGCCCTGATCAACCTTTAATAGCTTGCAGGTCAGCAAATGCCAGTTACCTGAGGATTTTGTCGGCTGGTAGAGATGCAAAAATAAATAAGACTTCATCTCTCACTTCAAAGGCTCCTCATGATGGGATAACCAGACATGTTGGAATAAATGCTCTTCTCCAATTATGCTTCCCAGAGGTACTTGAGTTTATATAGCCCTCAGACCACCAGACAGCCTGGGCTCACTTCTAGGCCCCAGCATTTGTAAGATAGGATAAATTCCTACTTATACCTTGGCACTGGCATATAATAAACATCCAACTCTTTATTGCTGTACTTGATGTAACATAAGTGATCAATAAATTATGGTTTAAAAACTGTTAATTAAAAAAGAAAATTTGTAAGTTCATAAAATTACACAGACACTTAGGCAGAGAAGTGGAAGGGCTGGCAAATCTGATTAGAGGAGTCAAAGGGAACTTCTGTCAGGCAATGTGGGAAAGCTTTAAGCTTTAAGGAATGTGGGAGGGGGGAGCAGGATCTAAGCATAGAAACTATGGAGGACTGAGTGAGAGAGTGAGCTGAGATGCTAAAGGGAGGATAAAAGAGTCAAAGAGGGGCCAGAGCTATGGTGTAGTGGTGAGGCATTTTCCTTGCATGTGGCTGACCCAGGACTGGCATCCCATATGGTTCCCCAAGCCAGGAGTGACTTCTGAACACATAGCCAGGAGTAACCCCTTAGTGGCACCGGGTGTGGCCCAAAATCCAAAAAAAAAAAAAAAACCGAATAGGATAAGGTCTCTGTCCTCAAGCCACTGACTAGCAAGCTAGAGAAACAAGATATATTGCAGGTGGGGAGAAGCTTGACAGCCCAGAAGCAGTGTATGATAAGTAGGCCTTAAGCAGCACAAGAAATAAATTCATGAATTCATCAGTCAAGGGAGAATCTGAGACACTGAGGCAGGCAGTGTACGAGTATATGAGGTTTGGGACAGGGAAGTCTCTGGTCTCTGGTTTCATTCTTTTCACAGAAGTTTTTATTTTAGCAAATATATGTGAAGACTTGATGCATTAAGCAATGTTCTGTGCACTTTACAAATAATAATTAACTTAAAAGTCATCCCCTACATTCTGTTATTATCCCTTTGAACATACAAGGGGAGTGAAGAAACTTGCCCAAGATCTCACAACTGGCTAGGAAGGAGCTAATGGGCAAAATCTTTGTCACCAAAACCTCTGTGCTCTACTGTAATGAAATCCAGGGTTTCATATGTACATTTGAGACCAGGGTTTCAGCAAGGAATTGAAATGCTCCTCTTCTTGGAGCTAATCTTACATTTTAGGGCGACAACAAACAAGCAAACCAATAGTTCTAGAATGCCCTAGATTATTATTGCTATAAGAAAAGCAAAACAGGAAAGGGAACTAAATGAGAAATGGATAGGAGAGCTTGCTTTTCTAGAGTTTTGCTTTTCAAAACTCCCCTCAGAGGAGCTGAAATCTAAATGAGGTGAAGAAGGAAGAGAGAGAATATGAACCTAAGCAGAGAAGGGCAGCAAGCACTCAGTTCTGAATCAGCCTGCTTGACATGTTCAAGGAAGAAGAGTGTGGGTTGCATGGAAAGATGTGGGGTATGATAGGGAAGAGTCTAGAGAGGTATCCAGGGGCCAGATCATGCATGGAAAGAGAGGTTTTGTTTCAACTGTGATGGGATTCCACTTGCAGGGTTTGAAGGAGGGAAATGAGATGCTGCAATATCTACCAATTTTAATGGATGGGCCACAGTCATCAGAGAACCAGGGATGAACATGGGAAACCAGGCAGGATCAGCAATTTACATCAGAAGAGACTGTGGCTCATACTGGGGAAAAGAAGATAGAGTCTGAAGTTTACTTTAGTTCACAGGACTTGATGCCATGATATCCATTCATTTGCTCAGTGGCCATTTCTGGAAGAAGTAAATGCTCTCTAAGAGGGCTAGACTTTAAGTCTTTGATTGACTTATTTGCTTATCATCACTCTATCCCCTGGTATTAACAGAGTGCCTGTTGTATTATTGACACTCCTATTACATTGGTTTGTATTTGTTGACTGAATAAAATATTGAGTGTGGGCTATGATGAAAATAGGGATCAAAAAGATTCCATCACAGAACTTGCTATTGTACCTGTGGCTTGATTCATTATTGGATTAACTCTACTCCCATTTTCTTCTTAAACAATAGAGAAATGTACATATGAAAGAATATGTACGTCTATTGGCATTGATTCCTAGTAGATGCATTCACAGAATGTCAGGTCTATTGCTAAGGGCTTCATAACTTGTACTCATTACTAACAATTTTTTAGCAATTGTTAAAAAACAGATTGGAAAAATAAATTAGAAATGTAAAGCTGGGTCCGGAGAGATAGCTCAGTGGCGTTTGCCTTGCAAGCAGCCGATCCAGGACCTAAGGTGGTTGGTTCAAATCTCGGTGTCCCATATGGTCCCCCATGCCGCCTGCCAGGAGTTATTTCTGAGCAGATAGTCAGGAATAATCCCTGAGCACAACTGAGTGTGACCCCCAAAAAAAAGCAAAAAAAAAACAAAAAACAAACAAAAAAAAGAAATGTGAAGCCATATATTAAAACAATGACACCAAGACACAAAGCTCTAGTTTGTTGTTATTAATTTTAGTTTTGAGGCCACACCTGGTAGTGCTCAGGACTAATTCCTGGCTCTGTGCTCAGGGATCATTCTTGGTGGGGATGGGGAGCAGATGAGATGAATAAAAGGGATCAAACCTAGGTCGACATTGTGCAAAGCAAATGCCCTGCCCAATGTACTATTGCTCCAGCCCCCAGCTCTAGTTTTATATTAAAGCCACAAGTCTATCTTAGGGGAAGCCAACTCATTGTGTTATAGAAACCAGCATGGAGTCCCATCCTCCTGTCTTAAGCAGTTAAGAGTAACAGAAGAACTCATGAATAATTGGCTCCATGGGTTCCTTCACTGACATTATTGTTCTTGAATCTTTTTGGTCATGGCTTCTATTAAACTAAGAAGAAATAAGAGGTAACCTATTGCTTTCTCTGCTTCAGGTTTTAATCTCCCAACAAATAGATCTACTATAATGAAATGTATGGCAGTATAGCTTGAGCATGAGGTATTGTGTTTTGTTAGAATAAATTGCAAAGATCTATGGAATTGATTTCTATTGTTTATTCAAAAGATTCAAGCGCTATTTTAGTTTATCTTCCTTTTTTATCTAAATTAGCTATCAATGGCCTAAAGATTTGATAACTTTTGCAAAGACATTATTGCTCACTGATGATTATTGCTTACCTTTTCAATGTTTTTATGATATTTAGCTTAAAAATATTATTCAGTGACCAATTCTTGTGAGATGCTTGTCATGTAGATGGTTCTAAGAATCACTTACTCAGAAAAAGCTTTGGCTTATACTGAAAAGAACTAAAGCCTCAAAGTGCTTCAGAGTACGTTAAGTTTTCAAAGGCTTGATTTTTCTCTGTGTCTATAAGAATGTGGTTTTTTTGTTTTGTTTTGTTTTGTTTTTGTTTTTGGGCCACACCCGGTGATGCTCAGGGGTTACTCCTGGCTATTTGCTCAGAAGTCACTCCTGGCAGGCACGGGGGACTATATGGGAAACCGGAGGATCGAACCGCGGTCCGTCCTAGGTTAGCGCAGGCAAGGCAGGCACCTTACCTGCAGCACCACTGCCCAGCCCCCCAAGAATGTGGTTTTTATTCTTAGAAGTTTGGGAAGAATTTTAGAAAGATTTAACACTTTTTGGGGTACTAAAACATATGAAATAGTTATAAAACTAAACATTTCATATCAATATAGTATTTATAAATAATTGGTAATATATGATTAATATGGGTAACAACTATAACATATAGTTATAAAATCAAGAATAGGAGACTTATAATATTTTTTATTTTTATTTATTTTTTTTTTGTTTTTGTTTTTGGTTTTTTTGGGGGTTTTTTTGGGCCACACCCAGTGACGCTCAGGGGTTACTCCTGGCTATATGCTCAGAAGTCGCTCCTAGCAGGCAGGGTGGACCATATGGGAACCAGGGGATTGAACCGTGGTCCGTCCTAGGCTAGCTCAGGCAAGGCAGCAGGCACCTTACCTCCAGCGCCACCGCCTGGTTCCCAATTTTTTATTTTTAATTATGAGAACAAAGATGCAAAGAAAGAGGACAAGGTAAAGTTACGGTGGAAGGACAATCACCCATAAACAGAATTCTCAGAAATCCCCTTACTGACATCTGAACTTTGAACTTTCAGCCAAAGAACATTAAGAAAAATAAAACAGAACCCATGTACAATTACTTTGTCCCACAAGTCCCCAGATTGTAATACATAATATTTCTTAGCAGCATACAAAGCAAGGTAAAGCCATAAAACTTATGTAACTCCTTAAACATTGAAGGCAAAGTACTTTTTTACATTTCCATGAACATGCATATTAGTTTAAGTTAACCTCAAAAGTTTAAGTGGGCTGTTTTTCTTAAGGATTAGAGTCAAAGGAGCACAGTAAAAATAGTATTAGAGTGGTAATTATTGTTTGCATAGGCTCACCAAAATATGAGGGACATGGAAAGGAAAAACCTTGGCCTAAATACAAGGAGACCCTACCCCTGAAGTTTCCTGGAATAAGACCAACTCTAGGATCCAGGCAAACTAGTTTATCCAATCCAAGTCATTGTCTGTAGTGCCATTACACTTTTTATTTTTCACACAGTCTCTGTTGTTGGTATCATGTTTCTGTATTAAAGATCCTTGAATCTGCATATTCTACATTGCAGCCAGGATGGTGAGGAGCGTCCTCTCATTTCACCTCACAATTCAAGGGCAATGCAGAGAGTCCTGTCTTGTAAGCAGGTCATTGTTGTTGTGGAGTCTTTTTGAAAGGGAAGTCTCTTTTGAGCAGGTCAATGTCAGAGCAGCGGTAGGGTCTTCCCTGGTAGAGGATTGCTTCCAGGTGTTGTTATAAAAAAAAACCTTGGATGTTTCATAGATAGCTTCCCTGGTTCAGGTGTGAATGGAGGATGCCCATTCTTCTGAAGCCTGTGCCAGGTCATTATGTCAATGTTCAGGGTGTAAGGTCCCATTGCACTACAAGATTTGTGTGTTCCTATCTCTATTAGATAAGAACTTATTTGTATGTATAGGATTTTCCCATTTTAATGTGCCTATGCAAACAAGGAACAATGCCACATGCTGTTATCGGCACATATGGGGGCCGTAAGAACAAGTCCAACAATCCCCCTGACATGGTTCAATCATAAGCATTAAACTGAGGGACTCATTCACCAAAATTCCTTATTGAACAGCTCACAAAGAGAAGACAAGATAAAAAGTGGGTAGAGTCATCACTGTAAAAGAATACTTAGTAAGAGTTATAGCTGTCAAAGAAAATGCACCTAAAATATTCAAAAGACATGTGTCCATTTTATGAGGAGACTTGTAATTGTAATACATATTGCAAGGCACCTACTATCTGAAACCAGTACAGACAGTACAGACAGAATTTTGGAGCATAGCAAGAGTAAACTTTTTTTGGGGGGGGGGGCCACACCTGGCAGTGCTCAGGGGTTACTCCTGGCTGTCTGCTCAGAAACAGCTCCTGACAGGCACAGGGGACCATATGGGACAATGGAATTCAAACCAATCACCTTTGGTCCTGGATTAGCTGCTTGCAAGGCAGATGCCGCTGTGCTATCTCTCCGGGACCACAAGGGTAAACTTTTGATTGAAAACAAGTCAAAGATTTTTTCCATTTTTCTCACACAAAGAACTTGAAGGTATCAACATCATTTGGTCTATATCTACCCATAACAGCTATTTGGTGCCACGTATCTTATTTGAGAAAGATCAGACCAGGGAAATTAGGCCATAGGAACTTAAAACACTCCAGACTGATAACTCATGTTATAGAGTGTCTACTACGTACTGTTTGTTCTAAATTTTTTAAATGTGAAAATCCCAGGGACTGGAATAATAGCACAATGGGTAGAGCATTTGCTTTGTACAAGGTCAATTTGGATTCAATTTCAGGCATCCTATATGGTTTCTTGAACCCTACACAGGTAATTTCTAGGTGCAGAACCAGGAGTAACCCCTGAGTGTCACTGGGTGTGGCCCTAAAACAAAAATAAAATAAACAAACAAAATTAACAAAAAGCCTACCTAATCCTTACAGGTTTGTGAGGCAGTTACTGCATTAATGACATTTTGCAAATGGGGCAAAGCAAAAGCCCTTTTACAGATGACATGGCAGGTAGATGACTGGGGAGGAATTCAACTGCAGACAGTGTGGTGTCTGACAGTGTGGTGATGAACTGGTTGTTCACCATGGCCCTCTGGTGTTTCTCGACAATATCACTATGTAAACAACTGGATAAAGCTCTTGGTATATTCCAGACCTGGGTGTGAGTCATCTATTTTTGATCTCATGTCACCTTTCCAGCAATGCAGTGAGATTAAGTTTGCAATCAGCATTTTGCAAGTGAAGCAGTTAGAACTTTGTCTTAGATTTATCTTGTTCCATTTTTTAGCCTTCTTTCCTCTCTCTATTGACTTGAGGTGTTAGTAGGCAGAATCAGAATGAAGGCATAGAAACAGTATCTCAGACTAGAAGAAATTTAAGTGAATAATGGAGAAATGCCCTGAAATAAGTTCAAGCTCTTCACCACTCTCTCTGACAAGGTTTGCACCTCCCTCTCAGGACTAGACCTCTGCATGAAGAAAGGAAATTCTGTTTCAAGCAAAATAAAATAAAATAAAATAAATAAAATCTTTCCTCATGTTAGACAAGTTGAAGTAAAAGAAAAAGATATGGGGGAGGGTTGGTTTATGGGCCACACCAACCAATGCTCAGGGCTTACTTCTGGTTCTATGCTCAGGGATCATTCTTAGTGGAGTACAGAGGACCACCTGGAATTCAGGAATTATTTCCAGGTCAATTATGTGCAAGGAAAACGTTATACCTGCTATACTATTGCTTCAGCCTAGGAAGAATTTGTTAAAATTATTTAAAGAAGTCTATGGGAGATTGAGTATAGGAGTTAAGTTGCCTTGTACATGTTTGTAGTAATTTGATCCTAGCATCATGAACCATGAGTAATTTCAAAGTGTAGAGCCAGGAGTAAATTCTAAGCACTCCTGGGTGTGGCACAAATCAAAAAGTAACAAATACTATTATTTAAAATAATGGACCTGATGAGAAAGCATCAAAAGGCAATGAGAGTTCAAGACTTATTTTCCCCCAAAGCTATTATTTTTCTAAGTTCAAATGGGAAAATTTAAAAATATTGCTTGACAACCTAAAGTACAAGAAAAAAGTAGCAGAGGTGTAAAACAAGCAAACAAAAACATATGCAGATATGACCTTGTTTTAACCTTGAGATTGTTGTAAGAGTCTAAGGAAGTTAGGAAATTCACAACTAGGTCTGGAAATGACATTACATTACTCTGTCCACATGTCATTGGCCAAACACTAGTCACTTGTTTCATGCTAATAGCAAAGAAGGGTGAAAATGTATTCTTACTATGTGATTTAGGTAGAGAAAAATAAAAATGATTTTGAGCAATGTAGAGGTTATTTCTGTCTCCAGTTACAATGATTTCTATAATTCAACCTTTATATTTTCATTTAATATCTGAGCAGGAAATTATAAAAATTAACTAAATGGACAGTATTCCTGGCATTTAACATCATTCTGTCATATTATGAGAGAGCAAGAAATAGTCATTTGATAAATGATTGAATTAACCTCACAAATTTGTACATGACAAGTTCATCTTCCTATAAATAAGGGATCTGGGATACTAACGAAAATCTCCTTTGATATGACCCCCATCAAATTCCATTTATCCTCCAACTTTTTTTTAATTATTAAGATATTAAAAAGCACAGAATTGGGCCCGGAGAAATAGCACAGCGGTGTTTGCCTTGCAAGCAGCCGATCCAGAACCTAAGGTAGTTGGTTCGAATCCTGGTGTCCCATGTGGTCCCCCATGCCTGCCAGGAGCGATTTCTGAGCAGATAGCCAGGAGTAACCCCTGAGCCGAGTGTGCCCCCCCCACCAAAAAAAAAAAAAGCACAGAATTGAGAAAATAATTCTACAACATAAGATCAAGAGTTTAGCCTTGGCTTTGATTTTTTTTTTCTCAGTAGTCCTTAGCAAGTCCCTTCACCTCAAATAAATCTCAGACTCTTCATCTATAAATGGGAGCTGGAAAGAGATACAGGGAAACTATTGGGAGCTCATCCATAATCTTTTCACCTTTTTCAATGACAAAATTCCAAGTTTAAAATATGTATCAATGTGCCTGCTCTCAAGGATTTAGTTGAGATTTGTAAAACAAGGATGACCATTTTATTTTTCAATACTAATCACAGGTTATGGTTAATGAGATTAAGAAGTTGGTTGTAAAGTCTTCCATACACCACAAAAGCACCGAGGGGAGAGTAAATCATCATGCAAGGAGTCTGTAGTTAATCCCATGACAGTATACTTCAGTGGGGGAGAAACCCTGTATCATCTCCTAGGCCAAGGGAATTCCCTCTATAATGTCCCCAATAGTTACTGTGCCTATGCAGGGGGGAAAAGAAAAAAAAAGTACAAAATAATCCTTTTATCCACATATATATTGCTTGATTGATTTTTTTGACTTCTTTATTTTGATGTAGATATTGAAGTTTATGTCTCCAATTTTATTTTATTTTATTTTATTTTATCTTTCTTTTTGCACTTCTCAAATAGAGGGGGAAACAAGGGAAGGTACCAGGACCAAACAGATATATGATCACTAATAGTTAGCTAGACACAGAAGGGACCATTTACTCTATCGGCCCAGGGGGTAATGGTGAGGGACATGGATCGCAGGAAGGGCACGGGGTGGAGGAAGGACAAATTTGGTGATGGGTATTCCCCGATTCAATGTTAATATGTACCTAAAATACTACTGTGAAAGATATGTAAGCCAATATGGTCAAAATAAAAATTTTCTAAAAATCCTGAAAAAAAAAAAAAAGAAGT
>PVKC010039824.1:0-12456 GCA_004027635.1 Crocidura indochinensis | reverse complement strand
AATATACTTGTGCATGGATATATAAAAATGTACTTTGCCTTCAATGTTTAAGGAGTAACCTAAGTCTTATGTCTTTAGATTATATTATGTGCTGCTAAGAAATAATATGTACTACAATCTGGAGATTTGGGGGACAAAGTAATTGTACATGGACTCTGTTTTGTTTTTCCTGTTCATTGCTGAAAGTTCAAGACTGGGACATCATCGATGGGACTACTGAGAATTCTGTTTATGTGTGATTGTCCTTCCACTGTAACTTTACCCTTTCCTCTTTCTTTGCATCTCTGTTCTCATAATAAAAAAAAATAAAAAGGAAAAAAAAAACAAGCACATTTCCAGAAGAGGACAGAAAAATAATAGACTCACTATTATGTTTACTATGTAATTGAGAAATACTTAGTAAAACTATTTGTCAAATCAATGTATGAAAATATCCCACTTATAAGTGAATGCAAGACTGAATCATCTCAATTTCCTGAATTAATCAATTTTTGTCTTCAAAGTTAACACTAAATCCACTTTTGTTTTCTTCTGTTTTGCAGCCAAAACTGACCAGTACTGAGGGCTTAATACTAGGTCAGTGGTCAGGAGGTACTGGAGATCCTTGTGGTTCCAGAGATTGAATCAAAGTCCATGCCACATAAGACAAGAGCCTTATCCACTGTACTATCTCTCTGACCCTTTTTTTTTAGGGGGGGGCGGGGGAGTCACACCCAGTGGCGCTCAGGAATTACTCCTGGCTTTGCTGTCAGAAGTCGCTCCTGGCAGGGTTAGGGGACCATATGGGACGCTGGGATTCAAACCACCGTCTTTTGGAATCAGCTGCATGCAAGGCAAACACCTTACCGCTATGATATGTCTTCCACCCCCTTTCATCAAATTTTAAGGTTGGCTGGGACTGTGCTAATAGTATGTTTGAATTTTATTCACAATGCGCATGACACTGTTCAGAGAATTATGAGAACCAGTTTCCAATGAAGTTCTTGTCTTTGTTAGGTCTTTGTTATAAGTCTTCAAGATTGCTTCTCTGTCTTTTGACTAAGATCAAGTGTATTATCGGTTCTTGTCAGTTCAAAAGTCTTCAAGAAATAACAATAAAACCTTAGGTAATCTTAAATTATACCTTCTTCCTCTAATATTTCAGGTTGGGTAAGTTTTCCATGGAGTATTGAGAAATAGGCAACAGATAAAATAATCAATTTGGAAGTAGATTCAACTTCACATAATAAAGTGAATTTATCAGGTAGCTTTTCCAGTTAAAATTGTGGGGTTTTGTTTTTCACGTGTAATAAATTTAGATCAGGTACTTGTAAGTTAAGGGTTGATGTGGCAGGTTTCAGGTTTGATGTGACTATGATGTCTTTGGTTTAATGCCTTCTTTTATCATCACATGCTTATGGTCTATTCCCCTCCTCACAATTTCAGACATCTTGAACATGACAAAAAGAGAAGAAAAGGGGAAGAAGGTCTCCTTCAGGCTCAAGGGTCAATCCTGGTTGTCTGCTCCCTGGAGCCAGTCAAGTCTGTGCCTGGTTGGGAACAGGGAATCTCCTATCCTTCCCATCAATCATTTTTTCCCCAAACTGAACTCATTTCAATTTGTAACGTATGGCTTTTGATAGATTTATCTAAGACTTTCTCTCTCTCTCTCCTTTTTTAAGGTTTAGAATCTAAATTTTATTTTATTTGTTTAAATATATAAAATCTTTATCTAAGCACATGATTACAATCACGATTGTAGTTCGGTTTCAGTCATAATCAGAATACCCCCTTCACCAGTGCAACATTCCCACCACCAATGCCCCTTCTTCCCCCATCCCTGCCTGTATTTGAGACAGGCATTCTACTTCTCTCATTCTTTAACACTGTTACGATAGTGTATTTATTTCCCTAACACTTATTTATTTCCCTAAGACTTCTTTCTCTTAGAAAATATACAGCTTTGGGGCCGGAGAGATAGCATAGAGGTAAGGCGTTTGCCTTTCATGCAGAAGGTCATCAGTTTGAATCTCGGTGTCCCATATGGTCCCCCGTGCCTGCCAGGAGCAATTTCTGAGCATGGAGCCAGGAGTAACCCCTGAGCACTGCCAGGTGTGACCCAAAAACCAAAAAATAAATAAATAAATAAATAAATAAATAAGAATAAAATAAAATAATAAAATAAATAAAAAAGAGAAAATATACAGCCTCAAAAAACACCGGAACAAAACAATGAACTAGTTTTCAATAATTTTATCATACTTAGATAACCTTGCTTGTTTAGAAAATCAACCTCTAAATATGATATACATTGAGCCATCTTTCATACAAACAGTTCAAGAGATCACTTTCTTAAACACTGTGATACTCCAGCATTCTAAACCACTAAATACAAAGAACAATGAGAAAGCTAAGGAAGACAACTAAAGTTGGATATATTGAGAGAAATCCTGACAAACTTCCAAGAACACTCAAGTACAGTCCAAATACACAAGGCCTGAGCCTTATAGATGAGGACCTAATATCATCACTTAACATTTTAGCAATGGAAATCAAGGAGTCACTAGCCTGCAAAATTTAAGAAAGCTATAGATGAAAATTCAACCAACTTGAAGAAAACTCTTTCATAAAATGAGAGATTCATGCAGATCGAACTGAAGAAACTTGTTAGCAAGCCATAACAGTAGAATTACACAGGTGGAGAATCACATAGATGAACTTGAAGACAAATTACAAAGCAACAGTGATAAAGTAAAAAAAAAAAAAGAGAGAGAGAGACATAACACTGGACGAAAATGTAAGGTACTTAATGAACAAAGACAAGAGAAACAATCTGCAAATTATTGGAAAACCACAAGGGGAAAAATACAATTAAGAGGAAGAACTAGTAGTAGCAAGGGAGATAAGAGCAGAAAATGTTCCCATCATTGAAAAATCGGTTTCTGTACAAATCAAAGAGACAAAATGAGTGCCAAACAAAATAACGGAAAAACACCAAAATATTTAGTAACTCAAATGGGAAAAAATAAGAGAGAGAGAGAGAGGAATGGATTCTTTAAAGCAGTTAGAGAGGGAAAAAAACATAAGAATCAAACTAGATCTTTCATTTGAAACAAAATAGGCAAGAAAAGAGTGGGATGGCATTCAAACTACTGGACGAAAGAAACTTTCAACTAGAGTCCACTACCTAGCAAAACTCTCATTAACATCTGAGGGAGAATTAAAAACATTCTCCGACTAAAAAAGAACTCGCAATATTTGAACTAGCCAAATCAACTCTAAATGAACAAGTCTAAGAACAATTACACAAATTAAATCCCCAATTGTAACAACAACAACAAAACAAACAAAAACAACCCTATACAATATAATGGCACAATAGCCCGTTCTGACAATAATTTCCTTAAATGTCAATGTACTAAACTCTCCCATCAAAAGGCACAGAGTAGCAGCTTGGATCAGGAAACAAAACTCAGGCATCTGCTGCCTACAGGAAACACTTAAGTGTTTATACACAGCCTCAGAATAAAAGGATGGAAAACAATTATACAAACCATTGGGGAGGGGGGAAGCTAGGGCAATCACACTCATTTCAGACCAAATTGCATTCAACCTCAAGAAAATATTTAGAGACAAAAATGAGCACAACTTATTGATCAGGAGAAAAATAGTCTAAAAGTTACTCACTTTGATAAACATTTATGCACCAAATGTAGACCCAGCAAAATATGTAAGGCTTTTGCTCACAAACCTAGAGAAACATATGGACATAAATGTGATAGTAGTGGGAGAATTCAACACCCTACTATTGCCACTAGACTGATCCACTAGGTGGAACACTAACAAACACATAAGAGCCCTAAATAAAAAACTAGAAGAATTAAGACTGATGTATGTATACAAAGCATTTCATCCTCAAAAAGCAGAATACACATTCTTCTCAAGTACACATGGAACTTTCTCCAGGATAGATCACATCTTAGGACATAAGTCTAATCTGCAGAAAGTCACAAAATATAAGAATTATTCCAACCACCCTATCAGCCCACAATGCCATGGGATCAATATTGATTGTTAAAAGAAGATTTGGAGAATATCTAACACCTGGAGCCTAAAAAAACATGCTGCTCAACAACAGCTGAATCAAATAGGAAATAAAGCAAGAAATAAAGATATTCTTTGATATGAATGATAATGAAGAAACTAATTGCCAAGATTTATAGGACACAGCAAAAGCAGTAATTAGGGGAAACTCAGAGCAATACAGGCCTACATTAGGAAAGAAGAAAAAGGCAAAATAAACAACCTAAAGGGATACCTTAAACATCTGGAAAACTAACAGCAAAGGAACCCAGACACAAGGAGAAGAAAAGAAATAATCAAAGCCAGAACAGAAATCAACAATATAAAGAAACAAAGGAAACAGTATAAAGAATTAATGAGACCAGGAGACAGATTTTTAAGAATATATAAGATAGACAAACCACTGTAAAGACTCACAAGGAAAATAAGGAAAGATACTCAAATAAATTGGATCAGAAATGAAAGTGGAACAGAACCCCAAGAAATTAAAGACATCATGAGAGCTTATTATGAACAACTATACCCAGGTAAGCTGGAGAACCTAGAAGAAATGGACAGATTTCTGGAAAAATATCATCTTCTGATACCTAATGAAGAGGAAATGGAAAGCTTAAACAGTCCAATTACAAGCAAGGAAACTGAAGCATTAATTAAAAGACCAAGACCAGATGGTTTACAGGTGAATTTTATCAAGCATTCAGAGAAGAGTTACTACTACTGATCCTTAGACTCTTCCAAAACACCAAAAAGACAGGAAACTCTATAAGATCTTCTATAAAGCTAATATCATACTCATTCCCAAAGCACCAAGAAACAAAACTATAGACCAATCTCACCAATGCGGATGGATGAAAAATTCTTAACAAAATCTTAGGAAACTATCCAACAACACATTAAAAAGATTATAGATCATGACCAAGTGGGTTTCATCCCAGAAATGCAAGGATGATTCAATGTATACAAATCAATCAACATCACACCACATTAGTAACAGATAGGTTAAAAATACATGATCATATCAATTGAGTAGAGAAAGCATTTGTTAAAACACTCTAATGCTAGGAGTATAGAGCTAGAAATACAGAGCTAGAAGTAACCCCTGAGCACCACCAGGTGTGACCAAAAAAAATAAAGCAAAATAAAACAAAACACCCATTCATGATAAAAAAAAAAAAACCTCAGCAAAATAGGTGTGAGAGGAATATTTCTCAATATAGTAAAAGTTATCTATAAAAATTTCACAGCAAACATTCTTAATGGCAAAAAAATGAAAGTATTTTCACTAAGTTCTGGCACTAGGCAAGGATGTTCACTGTCTTCACTCTTACTCAATGTAGTATTAGAAGTCTTAGCAATAGCAAACAGACAAGAGAAGGAAATCAAAGAAATTCAAATCAAAGAGAGTCAAACTATCTCTCTTTGCAGACAACATGATGATAGACATCAGTGAATTTAAAGAGTCCACTGAAAAGCTCATGGAAATAATAAACCAATACAGTAAAGTGGCTTGCAAAGTCAATACACAAGACAATTGAGTTCCTTTATACAAATTATGAGTTAGAAGAAAAAGAGATCAAGAGTCTATCCAATTTAAAACAGAGTCCAAATTTATCAACTACCTAGGAATCAAACTAACAAAAGAAGTGAGAGATCTATATCAAGAAAACTTTTAAACACTTCAGCAAGAAATTGAAAAAGACCTAAGGAAATGGAAGAGCATTGTATGCTCATGAATTGGAAGAATGAATATCATTAAAATGACTATCTTACATAAACTGGTGTAGAGATTCAATGAAATTCATATTCAAATTCAGATAACATTCTTTAAGGACTTCGAACATTTGAGCAGAACCTTAAAAGGCCTAGAAGAGACAAATCAATACTGAAGAAAAAACAATAAAACAAGAAACTGAGAGGCATCTCATTACCAAACTGAAGCTCTACTACAAAGTCATAGTGATAAAAACATCGTGGTATTGAAACAAAGACAGACTTTCAGACCAATAGGTCAGAATAGAATATCCAGTGACAAATCTCCAAGTATCTAATCAACTAATCTTTTACAAAGAAGCCAAGAATATAAAATTGAACAAAGACAGTCTCTTCAACAAATGGCGCTGAAACAATTGGATCACCAAGTGTAAGAAATTAAAGATTGACCCATATCTCACACCTTACACAAAAGTCAATTTAAAATGGGCTAAAGACTTTGAGATTAGACCCTAATTCATAAAGTTCATTGAGGAAAACATAGAACACTCTAAGACTTAGACCTCAAAGACAACTTTGATGATAAAATGCTATGGCAAGAGATATAGCATCTAACCTAAATTGCAGTACATCAAACCAAAAAGTTTCTGTAGGGTAAAAGAAACATGGGTTTAAATTTGAAGGCAGCTAACTGATTGGGAGAAAAATTTTGCAATAAACACATCAGATAAAAGGTTGATATCTAGGATATACAAAGTACTCACAAAGGTTGACTCCACAAACCCAAAAACCCTTTCAAAAATGACAAGAGGAAATGAAAATGCACTTCTCTGAAGAATGGCAATAGAAACATAATAAAAACTGCTCATCATTACTTATCATTAGGCCTAAAAACAGGGAGCTCTGACCCATGAAACATCATGCCGTAGGTCCAACTATAGGCTCCAGTCACATTACATTGTCTAACTTCAAAGTATTTCTTTGTGGTCCCATTAAAAGTTCTTTTCAATCATGATTGTCAAGTCAGTTTTCTGTAATTAGAGATCCTGTTTTTTGCATAGATCCTATGTTGAAGTCAGGGTATCATGGAGTATCTTTTGGTTTCATCTCACCATTAGGTAATGGTGCAAAGAGCCTGCCCTGAAAACAAATTGTTGCTGTTTTCAAGTTGTCATGATGTCATAAGAACTCAATCTGGTGCTTGCTTCAGCAGCACATATACTAAAATTGGAACAATATAGAGAAGATTGGCATGGCCTCTGCGCAAGGATGACATGCAAATTCGTGAAGCATTCCATATTTTTATAGGAAAAAAAAAGAACTCAATCTGTAGCAAGTCAGTGACAGAGCAGCATTAGGGCTTTCTCCAGCAGAAGTCTGATTTCTGGTGCTGGTACAGAAAACTCTGCTGGTTCCATAAATGGAATCCAAGGTTCAGGGGTAAATGGCCATTATCCAATTGTCAGATGCCTAAGCCATGACACTATGGCAGATGTTCAGTGTGAAAGATCCCACTACAATGTAAGCTTTATGAGTTCCTATCTGTATTAGATAAAAACTTGTTTCCATATGTAATATTTCCCCATTTTAATGTGCCTATGTAAAAAGAAACAATGCCACATGATACTACAGGTGCATAAGGGGGCAAAAATAACAAGTTAAATAATCCCTATAAGCTAGTTCTAGCATGAATTCAGAACCCAAGAGAAACGTATCTACTAGAATTTCCTACTAAACAGATCCCAAAAAAATAATGAGTGAAAAAAAATTACCTCTATATAAGGAAATAGACAATGAGATTTATACTTATTAAGGGAATACACTTAAAGAAATATACTAAGAAAATATGCATAACCCTGTACGTCTTAAAATAGTTTGAGGTGGGGGGAATGAAGTATGGAGCACAGCTTCATTCTGCGACATGGTCTTATATAGTCTGAAAATGGCTCCCAGTAGTCACAGATCAAGAAATATACTCAGGCTGGGGGTTTCTCACAAACTGAATCAAGTAGCAAGCAACAGTCTGCACCAAAGGGAAGTGGGAAAAAAGGGCCACCAACAGTAAATCAGCAGCAGCAGTGGTAGCATCTTCTCAGACTAAGGCAAGGCAGACTGGTAATTTGTCCTTTCACTTTGGGAGCTGGTTTGCAACTGGTTGGCAGCTGCTTGGAGTGGTAGAAATGTTCCATTTCCTGAGGAGTTAAGAATTGATGTTAAAAAGGGTCAAATAGTGAAAAATAACAAATCAAGAGAGTTAAAGGATGAAAAGGATTTGTAAAGTGGCTTAAATTTGTAAACAGTGGAGGGAAAGAAAGGATTATACATAACAGGGGAAAGGACTACATACAGTAGATTGACATTATGTATATTACCAATGGGCATTAGACAGACATAGAGGTCACCAACACATACACTTATGCACTCTCATAGACAAATGCTGAGGATTGATCTATGGGTTGCAGCTGAAAAGCTAACCTAGGTCAAAATTCTTAAAGAATATAATGCTGGCAAATCAGATATAAAGGTTTTCCATTTTCTCTGAAAATTATCATTGGTGAAGGTAAACCTTACTGAAGAAAGGCTTCTTGGGTTAGACTGTATATAAAGCATTCTTAAAACAATCATAATTATCAAGTCAAGATTACTAAGCAATATGATAATGAACACATGTTTACACCATGAAGTATCATCTAGCAAGTTTTGAACATCCAGAGTCCTTTCCTGAAATCAAACTGAAATCATGAGCATTATGATCTAATGGTAAACTACCTTGAATTGAAAATAAATTGCAATAACATACTCAATGAATGAAACTGTAGCAGGAGTCTAGGGCATGCAGTTGCATATCCCATTGTTATTCGTGGACATAAATATCACGTTAACAGGCATAATCAAATGAATAGATTAGAATTTTTGTCAGATATTATCTTAATGAAGACTGTCTTTGAGTCTAATATAATATAGCACTTCAATGTGAAACTAGAGCCACCAATCTTTACCTCCAACTATCACTCTGAACAAAAAATCAAATAGTAATTATAGACATATTAAAAATTATGACATTAAAATCCTTATAGTGTGCACTGTAGTGGGAGTCCATGGATTTCCAGAAAATTGTGAATTTGTTTCTGTGAATAAAAAAATGAGAACATTATTATAGATTTAGGATCTAAAACAGTGATAGCAGTTCTACTTTAGATATTTTCTTCCTATTTTTTCCTCCTCCTCCTCTTCCTCTTTTTCTTATACTTGTTTTCTTTAGGTAACATATAACACAAAATCATTGCTAACTATCAAATCTTATAAGCTTAGTATTCTTAGTAGAATATCATATCCAAGTTCCTTTAATGAATAAGGAAAGATCATATATATACACATATGTACTATATATGTATATATGTTCCTTATACATATATAAGGGATCCACAAGTCTAGTGGTAATTAATACTGTAGTTTTCTTGGAAGAATTAAGTGACATGAAAATAAAGTATACTTGTACTAATTTCAGACATTTAAAATTTTTATTTCTAGTTTATATTTTCATTCATAATTATTGCATAAATAGATTTTAATCCCATAATCAGACTGAGCATCATATCCCAAAAGGTTGTCTGAAAAGTAAAAATTCTGATATGTTTTGTAGAAATAGTTTTCATGTCAACTAAGCACCAAAAACAATACATGGTACATCTTATTTTTTAGATTTAAAATTTTCATCTACATAATTAAGGATTCCAAATTATCTTAAAGTCAGGAAGCCTGTATAATTATATGTAATCAGTATTGTTCAAAATTTACTATGTAATTGTTTTTTGAGTTGAGTGAAAAAAACTCAACCATAAAAAAAATCAACTCTCTGAATTGAAATAAATTTTGAAAGACAAGGAATGATAATTATAATCTTCCTTTCGTGCTGTGTCATACAATATGCGACTTGTCTATAAAGACATAATTCTGTGTTCTTGTCATAATATATGTCATATCTATAGCAAAGGTAAGCAGGGGCCAAAGCAATGACAAGATAAGAGAATGGTTCACTTTGGTACATATTAGAAGATTGAGTTATTTCTTTTAGAAGCAGCTCTGTTTTCCAACAAGAGTCTAAGTGCATTTTGACAGGAGAATGCTGAAGCGTGTTCTGCTTGTTTATGATACAGTGTTTCAGTTACTTAATTACATACTGAAGTATCTCTTTTCTGTACAAAATACCTCATAGAGCAGTTGCCTGGGTTGAAACTACATGGCTCTCTATTTTCTAGGCACCATGACTTATACACTAATGGGCTTTCTGTGTACTCAATAATAACAATAACTATCTGCCTTTGGCAATAGTTAAGCTGGTCCAGTGACCTCTCTCTGTAAACAATTTCTGTTTTTCTATGCTCACATCTTTTTGCAAGCTATTTCTGCTATGTGAATGCTGTATTTTGAACTGAAGAAATGCCATCAAATTGTAATCCCACCTCTTTGTGAAAACATGAAGTCTTCTCCAACAATAACATTAGCACCTACAATGAGCCATTGGCTAAGTGCTTTGCATATATAACTTATTTGATTTCCATGTTTCAGAGTTCAATAGAATACATTAGTTTCTCCCATTTTACTAGTTTATTTTTTACCACAACAGTCAGTGCTCAAAGATCACATTTGTTTTTTGTTTTTTGTTTTTTTTTTTTGGGGGGGGGGTCACACCCGGCAGTGCTCAGGGGCCACTACTGGCTCCATGCTCAGAAACCGCTCCTGGCAGGCACGGGGGATCACATGGGGCACCGGGATTCGAACCGATGACCTTTTGCATGAAAGGCAAACGCCTTACCTCCATGCTATCTCCCGGGCCCTCACATTTGTTTTTGTTTTTTTTTTCAAACCACTCCTGCTGTACTCAGGGGCCCATATGCAGTACCTGAGATTTGAACTGTGTCAGTCATAGGCAAAGCAAGTGATTTAATTTTAATGCCTTGCTGTATCTAAAGCAGTGCCAATTTTTATATGAAAAAAAATTAAATGTAATTGATATGTGATCTATGGATATGAAAGTTACCACCCCTCAGCTGTTTCGACTGTGGACTTGTAGTACATGCTATTTATCATATTGTGAACATTAAAGGTTATATATAATGTATAAACTAAAGTTGAATTTAGAGGAACTAGTCAGTTTTTGAAATTATCTTAACTAGAGTTTACTACGGCACATAAACTTTGAAAATCAGCACCTGAATTCTCTCCAAACTAGGGAAAGTTTGGATCAAACATTTTGTTGATATTGTTAGACTATTACATCAGAAATAAAATAAAGGAATCCATCCACTGAAACTGATATTATGCATTTTTTCAAGTATTTGGTTTAAGCATTTAAAATGCTGTGTTCCACTGATGGTTTAATTTTTATAAATATTCCCTCTCTTCTAGATCTTCTCAATAGCCACATCAGAGAAAAGTGAAATAAGAATAAGCTCCTCATTCAGGCACTCTATACACTCCTGCTTGATTGGAATGGATATTGTACATAATATGTCCCTACAGATGTCTCCTCCAGTGGGGCACACTAAATTTCATTTAAATGCCAAGGCACAAAGTCTAAAACAATGTGACTTTAACAAAAAATCTGATGAGGAATTTGATGAGAAAATGGCAAGAATTCCTGTGGCATTTGGGTAACAATTTCAAGCCTTCATTTTAATAGAATAAACAGGATCATATTTCATTCAAATCTGGCAATGAGATGAGCTTTGGGTATTACATTGATATAAACCAATAAAGAATTTGCAAATTTGAAGCACTAATTAACAGACACAATATTAAATGAAAAAAGTTTGCTCCAGGGGCAAATATATTTTGAAGACTTTAAACTTTTATTAAAAGATATTTTTTGAATCACTTCTCTTGCAGTTTATTCTGTTACTGGTTATCATAAAAAAACAAAAATTGTTATATTTGCAATCTGGTGCTTTTAATGCAGCATTTGATGTTCCCTTTACCTATTTTTAAGCAACAAATTAATGTCACAGTATTATAAGCAAGACAAAATATGAGCTTAAGACTCATGTGGGAGGGAAGACTTTTAGAGGGGGGAAAAGACTCATAGAATAGCAGAAGTAGGTTTTATTTAAGAGATGATGTCAATGGTTATAACTCACAGAATTATAGATATTCAAGTTGATTGTAGTGAGTTTAAGCTATAATGCTTATGGTGGTCATTTATTTCTTTCCTAATGTGGTAGGAAGAAAGACAGAAAGATAGAAATAAAATGAAAGGAAAGAGAGAAAAGTAAAAGGAAGGAAGGCAGGAAGAAAAAGGCAGAAAGAAGGAAAGAGAAAGAAAGGAAAAAGAAAGAATGGATGTAAGGAAGGAAAGAAAAAAGAGAGAAAAGAAGAAGAAAGGAAAGAACAAGAAATAAGAAAGAAAAGAAAAAAGAGAAAGGATAAGAAAGAAAAGAAAGAAGGACAAAAAGAAGAAAAAGAAGGAAGGAAGGAAGGAAAGAGTAAAGAAAGAAATAAAAAGAGGAACGAAAGAAAGCAAGAAAGAAGAAAGAAAAAAGAGAAAGATGAAAAGAAAGAAGGAAAGAAATGAAAGCAAGCAAGAAGAGAAAGATGAAAAGAAAGCAAGCAAGAAAGAAAAGAAAGCAAGTGAGAAAAAGAAAGAATTTTGGAAAAAAGAAGAAGAAAGAAGAAAGAAAGAAAGAA
>PVKC010039823.1:0-12461 GCA_004027635.1 Crocidura indochinensis | reverse complement strand
CACACACACAAAATAAAGGACCACTCTTGGAAGTGCCAAGCAACCATTCAAATTGGGGTTGACCACATACAAGTGCCTCCCCCCTAAGCTACTGTCTCTTGTGGGGGATAAGCCACGTCCAGCAGTGTTTATGGCTCCATATGGGGTGTTAGGGAATGAACCTGGGTCTGCCATACACAAGGCCAACACCTACCTACTGTACTGCTATATTATCTTTTTACCAACCTCATTTCTCTACCCCAAATCCCCCCTAAAAATTTCTTAATATACATTGTTTCCGTATTTGACATAATTTTAGGCCTAAAGTCTAGGAAAGTACATAATTCCAATTTTTCCAAGTTACCTGTCTGACAAGATTTTGTCTGCATATGAGGTTTACAGTAAGTAGCTTTTGTCATTGTTAAAGGTTTGCAAAGAACTGCTTTGTTCTTCATCTCTTTGTTAGGTGTTGGAGAAGGGGGCGGTGCTGAACCCTTAAGGGAAGCAAAGAAAAAAAAACTTTATTTTTGCCTTATTATTTTTTGTTGATTCTTGGCTCTAATAAGAATCTGATTTCTTGGCCCTGAAGAAGAAAATATACAAAAATGGAAGAATAGAGTTAAATTAAACTACTACAAAGTTTACACTATAACTACAATCTAAAAGCATCAATACGAATATATACTAACTACTGACAAAACAGAAGAATTCATTCTACAAATCCATGTTATCTTCAAAGGATACCATTAGCAATTTTTTCATATATGAAAGGATAGTTCTTATTTTTTTTTGGTTTTTGGGTCACACCCGGCAGTGCTCAGGGGTTACTCCTGGCTCCATGCTCAGAAATTGCTTCTGGCAGGCACGGGGGACCATATGGGGCACCGGGGTACGAACCGATGACCTTTTGCATGAAAGGCAAACGCCTTACCTCCATGCTATCTCCCGGGCCCTATAGTTCTTATTTTTAAATACAACGGCAATACTGTTAGCTCTTGCAGATATAATGGCTATTGGATGCTAGCTCCCTCTAGTGGTATACAATTTATGTATGGCATTAACAAAGAACAAAGATGCAAAAATAATAAATAACAGAATCAGATTATGTTACTACTTAGTCTCGTACTACCTATAGACATGGATAAAAAGGAATAAAAAATAAAATACTAACAGTTTTCTTCGTTCATTTTTGGTTGTTTTTGTTTCGTTTGACCATATCCCATGGTGCTCAGGGCTTACTCTTGGCTATACACTCAGGGTTCACTCATAGTGGGCTGGGAGAACAATACTGGATGCCAAGGAATTAAAAACTAGGTTGGCAGCAACGCAAGCACTCTACCTGTCTGAACCCATGCAAAACAGGCACCATATCTGCTTTACTATAGTTCCAGCCCTAACAGTCAATTTTTATATACTTGGGGTAGTTAAGTCACCACATAATTTGTTGCAATAATGGAATTATTTGCTATAGAAGAAAATACAACAGCAGGTTCCTTTTATGTATACATAAACCTGTTTCTTTCCAAACTACTTTATACTTGTAATTTTATATAGCATGTCTTTTTCATTCAACATTCAGCTACATTTTATTCTATAATTAGGAACATTCACTCAGAATATTCCTATTCCTCAACATGAACAGGAAAACCTGTGTTAATATATGGTAATTCAGCACAAAAATAAAGAACCATTAGTTATTGTTTTATTCCCACATTATAAAAATCATTACTTAACTCTTAAGTAATACTTACTGTTATTTTGGTTCGGGACGTCTGACAACCCTGATCTAAATAAAAACAAATAGTAAAACAAATCACTTTCTTCAAATTTTTCTTTTTTAATTACTCATTAAAATTTTTTTTATTTTTATTTTATTTTTTATTTTTTATTTTTTTTTGTTTTTTGGGTCACACCCGGCAGTGTTCAGGGGTTACTCCTGGCTCCATGCTCAGAAATTGCTCCTGGCAGGCACAGGGGACCATATGGGGCACCGGGATTCGAACCGATGACCTTTTGCATGAAAGGCAAACGCCTTACCTCCATGCTATCTCCCGGGCCCCACATCAAGCTATCTTAAGTAAAAAAAAAATATAAAACTAGAGTATGAAATAGAGCTAAATAAGGTAAACTATCTCCATTACTCACCACAGAAAGATACTCTTGAAGAAAGTGGAAATACTACTGTACTGAAACTTAATTAAAGTCTCAATTATAAAGAGGTATTCATATTCATCCCAGCCTACTCAAGTACAAATTACTAAAAATAATTTTCATTTAAAATTCCTGACCACACGATGAGTAGATAAAATGTTTTCAGAATTTTTTTGTAATTTTGACTTATCCATGTCAAATAGACACTTTAACTTTAGCATTAAATTTTTAAAAAGGATGGGGTCGGGCGGTGGCGCTGGAGATAAGGTGCCTGCCTTGTCTGCACTAACCTAGGACGGACCGCGGTTCGATCCCCCGGTTCCCCATATGGTCCCCGTGCCTGCCAGGAGCGACTTCTGAGTGAATAGCCACGAGTAACCCCTGAGCGTCACCGGGTATGGCCCAAAAAACCAAAAAAAAAAAAAAAATTTGAAAAAGGTTGTTTTTATTTTTTAATAAATGGTAAGGCATCTAAAGAAAAAACATATAGGTCATTTCCACCCAGAGAAACAAAATTTTACACTGCTGTTGAACTAATGGCACAATAAACTATTCATTGTTATTATTATTGCTACTACAAATTCATAACTAAGAAATTAAAGGCTATCAAAACTATTATATACCATAATGTAAGTTTTCAGGTCCTTTCTGAGTTGTCATATTAGGCTCATTTTGCTGACAGTAGAAACGTAGTAAGCAGTGTTGATCACAGAAATGTTTCATTTCCCCGCGCCACTGCACTCTCTCTTTAAGAGTTCCTTGAGATTTACAACAGTCACATCTTGCAGCCTTAAAAAAAAAAACTAGGAAGTATCAGGAATTTGGAACTAAGACATTTTAAGTCAGACATGTATTTAAAATATTTCTAAAAGCTTATCAGTGAGTACTAAAAATATTAAGAGAATGAAAAGAGTGCCTGATTAGAAAAAAATAAACAACATAATTCCAACATAAACCATGGGCAACAATATTTCATGCATAATAAATATAAAAATGTACTTCATAGTCAATCTCTTTCTATACCTACCACAAGGAAAATAGCATTTACATAAATAGAATAACTCCCGAAACGTGAGTACTCTTAAACTAAATTGATACAAAATATTTTAGTATCAAAATAGTTTTTTGGGGTTTTGTTTTTGTTTTTGTTTTTGGGCCACACCCGGCATTACTCAGGGGTTACTCCTGGCTGTCTGCTCAGAAATATCTCCTGGCAGGCATGGGGGACCATATGGGACACTGGGATTCGAACCAACCACCTTTGGTCCTGGATAGGCTATTTGCAAGGCAAACGCCGCTGTGCTATCTCTTCGGGCCCGTATCAAAATAGTTTTGAGGGCAATGTTGTTATTCAAGAATTCCAGTCTTATTACACTAAAAATTCAACAGAAGTACAGAGTCTGAATTTTTCCTTTTTTAGGGGATAAGAGTGTAGTGCTAGGTGTGGTACGGATGGTGGTGTTGGGGGCCTATCCAGCAGTGCTTAGGTTATGCCTGGCTCTACATACAGAATCACTACTGGTGAGCTCAGGGGACCAAAATGGAAGGAGATATAACCCAGGTTGCTGAATAACAAAGCAAACACACACTGCCCACTGCCATCGCTCCAGATACAACTTGAATTTTTTTAAGCTCCTGTGACAACAAATTTATAGATATTATTTGAAATAGCTTTGTTTCCTGTTTAATCTCACAATTTTATAGCACTTTAATAATCTTTTTTTTTTTTTTTGGGTCACACCCGGCAGTGCTCAGGGGTAACTCCAGGCTCCATGCTCAGAAATTGCTCCTGGCAGGCACGGGGGACCATATGGGGCACCGGGATTCGAACTGATGACCTTTTGCATGAAAGGCAAACACCTTACCTCCAAGCTATCTCCTGGGCCCCATAAATAATTAATCTTAGCAAGAATTTCAACTCAATATTTAAAGTGTACAGATTTATTCTTAGTTTCTGTTTTTGGCCCAGACCTGGCAGTGCTCAGGGGTTCCTCCTGGATCTAGTAAGCTCAAAATCACTCTTAGCAGGTTCAGGTAACATATATATACTATACTGATGATCAAACCCAGGTCAGTCATGTGCAGATGTCCTACTCACTATGTTACTACCCTAGCCCCTAAAATTTATATTTTAAGATAAAAATTTTCACTAGCTTGTTGGAAAATTAGCATAAATTGGACTACAACTTAATACACAATCTAAAACTAACAAATATTCATATAAAGTTACACTTGTATGATAGTGAATTACTAATTGAGGGGGATTGAGTTGTTTGGGCAATATCCAGCTGTATTCAGGGCTTACTCCTAGCTCTGTACTCAGGAATTAATATTGGCAGGCTTGAGGGATTTTATGGGGTGCAAACTCTGCTGGAAGTTTGCAAGACAAGTGTCCTATCCACTATATTACCCTCTAATCCTGATAAATCAATAATTTAAGGATTGCTATTTCTCAGATTCCCATTTCCCCAGAAAACTGATGCCATTTTCTTAACGTTCTTGATCAATCAGTGGCCAAAGAAATAAAACAATCCAAAATTAGTTGTTTGGATATTTAAGTTTCTGAGCTAGAAAACTTGCTGTAATGTTTTACACTTTGGAGAGGCGGGGGAAGATTTGAGTCACAACCAGTTGAGCTCTACACACCCTCTTGGCTCTAAGGATCATTTCTGGCATTTTCTGGGGGGTCCACATGTGCTGCCTGAATTTAATGAAGGTAAGCCCAATGCAAGACAAGCGCAGTATCTCTGCACCATCTCTTTGGCTTTTGGGAAGGGGGAGGATTCCACTAGCAGTGCTCAGGGATCACTCCTGGCTCTGCACTCAGGAATTATTCCTGTTGAGCTCTGAGAACCATTCAAGATGCCAGTGATAAAACATGGTCTGTCTACCTTGGCTATTGTTTTTTACTTTGGCGTATTTTTGTTTTTGTTTTTGTTTTTGTGTCACACCCGGCAGTGCTCAGGGGTTACTCCTGGCTCCATACTCAGAAATTGCTCCTGGCAGGCACGGGGGACCATCTGGGGCACCGGGATTCGAACCGATGACCTTTTGCATGAAAGGCAAACGCCTTACCTCCATGCTATCTCCCAGGCCCCTCTCTGGCGTATTTTTATTCAAGTTTTTTCTTTCTTTTTTTTTTTGGGGGGGGGGGGGACCCACACTCAGCAGCACTCAGTGGTTACTCCCAGCTCTATGCTCAGAAATCGTTCCTGGCAGGAATATCGGGATTCGAACCACAGTCCTTCTGCATACAAGGCAAATGCCTCTCTTCCATGCTCTCTCCAGCCCCTATTCAAGTTTTTTTAATGCCATTTCTGGAAGTGCTTGAGGAATCACCACAAGATGCTACTCAAGGAACCAGTTCAGTTTGAGACTGGAATATAAACTAAGGCTCTCAAAAGCAAAAAAAGGAGAACCACCCTTTGAACCATCTCCCAAACTCCGTTACATTTTAACAACCTAAAATTTTTTTTCTTTTTCCTTTTTTTTGATTTTTGGGTCACACCCAGTGACACTTAGGGGTTACTCCTGGCTATGCTCTCAGAAATCGATCCTGGCTTGGGGGACCAGATGGGACGCTGGAGGAACAAACCGCGGTCCGCCCTAGGCTAGCACGGGCAAGGCAGACGCCGACTATTTGCGTCACCGTTCCAGCCCCATACCCTAGAAATTTTGATGAAAGACTATTTTTAGTACATGTTTTATATATAAATAAATATATATTGTTTTTCCTCTTTGTCCTAAGTATTTGAGAATATTATGGGGGAAGGGCTGGAATATCAATTTATATCCACAGGAGTCCTACAAATACTATGTCAGAATTCCCCCTTAGTGTAATACTAATAACTGATTGTGTTTGTAAACAAGCCTTAGATAGTGAACATACCCCAAAGTTAGAGCACAGACTTTATTTATTTCCTTTGGGTCAGGTTAGTTCTCCTGCTGAATAAGTGCTAAATGAATAAAGATTTAAAGTTATGACTATTAGCTGATGTTACCATATCTAAACCCAAAAATGTCTTAGATAAAATTTTATTATATACTCATCTCAATCTTAGCAGTTAATATTAACTGATCATATCTTATTCAATAATAAATGTGTTCACTTAGCTTCCTTCCTTCTTACAAGTATTCAGACCAAGAGTGTTCTATACAACCTCCATTTAAACCACAGCATCCCTTCATGCAGTTATCCTAAATGTCACATATATGTGATATCATCAAAATTTATCCTAGCATGTTTTACTTTGAGGAAAACATCTATAGTTTTCTTGTGTAAGAAGAAAATTTAAATCACAGCATTTATTTATCTTTTTCCTTATGGGCCACCCTCCAGCTGTGCTCAGGGATCACTCTCAGAGGGTTTGGAAGATTTATTTACCAGAAATAGAACCCAGGTCAGTTAACTGCACATGCAAGGCAAGACAAACCCTTGCTCCAAGAACAACTGCCCCAACCTCCTAATTCTCAGTCTTTTCTACAGATATTGCATTAATTTATAAGAGTAATTAATATTTACTTAAATATAAACAGAAATCATTCCAAAATAAGATATATGCAGTGTGCATAGGAATTTGTTCATAGTTTTTGTATTTACTATAGTTCAGCCCTCCAACGGTCATCTGAGGGACAGTGAGCTGACCCCTTTTTAAAAAGTTTGAGGACCTCGGGGCCGGAGAGACAGCATGGAGGTAGGGTATTTGCCTTGCATGCAGAAGGTTGGTGGCTCGAAATCCACCAATGCTTATGGTCCCCCAAGCCTACCAGGAGCGATTTCTGAGTGTGGAGTCAGGAGTAACCCAAGTGCTGCCGGGTGTGACCCCAAAAAAACAAAATTGGGGGGAGTTGGTACATACAAAATTATTAAGTATTTAAGTATTATAAAAATATTTAAACTAAAACAGAGATAAAAACATAGGGGCCGGGCGGTGGCGCTGGAGGTAAGGTGCCTGCCTTGCGCCTGCGCTAGCCTAGGACGGACCGTGGTTCGATCCCCCGGTTTCCCATATGGCCCCCCAAGCCAAGAGCGACTTCTGAGCGCATAGCCAGGAGTAAACCCTGAGCGTCACTGGGTGTGGCCCAAAAACCAAAAAAAAAAAAAAAAAAAAAATCATAAAATTTTAAAGTTTTTTTTTTACATTCTAGGTAATCTCAAATTTAAGAATAAAGACCAAAATGAGTTTCTGTGTAAGTAGCAAATGCTCATGACTGAAACTGAAGTAAAAAATTTGGCAATAGTGGTGGCCAGAGAAACAGCACAGCAGTAGGGCACTTGCATTGCACACAGCTGATTCAAAAGGACAGTGTTTTGAAACCCAGCATTCCATATGGTCCCCCATGCCTGCCAGGTACGACTTCTGAATGCAGAGCCAGGAGTAACAACTAAGCGTCGCCTGGTGTGAACCAAAAATTGGGGGGTGGGGGGAGGCAATGGGGCAGGAGAGATAGCACAGCGGTAGTGTGTTTGCCTTGTACGCAGCAGACCCAGGACAGATGGTTCAAATCCTGGCATCCCATATGGTCCCCCAAGATCACCAGGAGAAATTTCTGAGCACAGAGCCAGAAATAACCCTGATCACCGCCAGGTGTGACACAAGCCCCCCAAAAATCAAGTTAGTATTAGCAATTATGTAATAATACCTGGTCTTTATTGTTTTAATTTTTTAGTTTTTTACTAAATAATTTAAAGTGTTAATCACTATGTTACTCTGCAATTCAATCAAAAACTAAACAAAGAATTCCTACAATTCTAGCTGCATCATTTTTTTTGTTTGTTTTTGTTTTTTTGTTTTTTTGAGTCACACCCGGCAGTGCTCAGGGGTTACTCCTGGCTCCATGCTCAGAAATTGCTCCTGGCAGGCACGAGGGACCATATGGGGCACCGGGATTCGAACCGATGACCTTTTGCATGAAAGGCAAACGCCTTACCTCCATGCTATCTCCCGGGCCCCAAGCTGCATCATTTTTAACACTAATCACTTCACTAAAAGAATTACCTACATATTTCCAGCCACCATTTCTGTTACCTCCTTTGTACGTCTTTTTATTTCTTTAATAGTATTTCATAATTTTTAAATTATGATGTCTATCTTACAGACTAGAGACTTACTTTAGTCTTACTTTAGAACTACATCCATTAAGATGCTTTAGCAAGGAAATTACTTTTTTATGCTAAAATCAGGGACTGAGAAGGCCACACGTGGTGGTACTGTATCAAGAGTGACAGACCGGGGCCGGGCGGTGGCGCTGGAGGTAAGGTGCCTGCCTTCTCTGCGCTGCCTAGGACGGACCGCGGTTCGATCCCCCGGTTCCCATATGGTCCCCCAAGCCAGGAGCAATTTCTGAGCGCATAGCCAGGAGTAACCCCTGAGCGTCACTGGGTGTGGCCCAAAAACCAAAAAAAAAAAAAAAGAGTGACAGACCATGATATAAGGAATATGGAGCATCTACATGAAAAAGTTCATGCTCCAATGTTTTGAACTATCCTCCTGGACATTATTTTCATATCTAAAACAAGAAGAGTACAACAAAACAAAACAGATTCATCTTTAAAAGTAAATTTTTTTGTTTATCATTACTGTTACTAATTTTGGGTCAGACCCAGCAGCACTCTGGCACTTCTGCTGGCTCTACCCTCATAAAAATTACTCCTGGCAGGGCCAGTCGGTGGTTCGAATCCCGGCATCCCATATGGTCCCTTGAGACTGCCAGGAGTGATTTCTGAGCGTAGAGCCAAGAGTAACCTGAGCACTTTAAGGTGTGACCCGAAAAAAAAATTTTTTTACTCCTGGTAGGCTTGGGAGACCACAGGCAATACTGGGGATCAAGCCCGTATCAGCAATATGCAATGCCCATTGTGCTATCACTCTGGTCCTCAAAGGTATATTTTTATAAGACATACAAACATTAATTCACAATCTCATACAGTAAATTTGAAAAATCTGATATTTTCCAATAAACCATAATCAAAAGGAAAAAGATCAGAGTGTTGTAACTAAAAGTTGTCTGCTAATGTTCAGCCTTGATAGTCAAGAACATGTCTTCAGTGAAATATAATAAAATTTAGATAATTACCAGCTTTGTTATGAACTATACTGCTCAAAAAGTTACCTCTAGTTCTAAGTTACAGTCAAGTATGCTACCATAAATTATAAAGAACAAATTGACATTATAAAATTATATTATATTATATAATTATACAACATATCACATTATATTATACTGATTATAAAATCAGTAAATGATAGCTGAACTAGGCCTAATGTGCTGACATTTTAAACAATTTGTAATAGAAATAACTATATTTCAGTCTAGTTAAAATAGTTGCTGTAATAAAAATTGAGTTACTTGCCTTATAGTACCAATCCTGAAATTTTTTACAGCAGTCTTCACTACAGAAATCTCTTACAACACCATCGAGTTCTTTTGTTGCTCCTTTCTTACAAAGCTGAGAACAATAATTGCAAGTAACACATCTCAATCCTAAACGTCTTGCAAAATCTTGTTTGTATAACAATTTGCAGCCTGAAAAACAAAGTTTTACCATTAAAAAATTTTTTGTGTGTGTATGTTCGTTTGTTTGATTTGGGGCCATACCTGGCAGCACTCAGGGGTTACTCCCAGCTCTGTGCTCAGAAATCGCTCCTGGGAGACTCAGGGGACTATATGGGATGGTGGGAATAGAACCCAGGTCTATCCCGGGTCAGCCAAAGTGTTCTCACTGACCCCCCAATTAAAGGTTTGTTGTTGTTGTTGTTTTGCTTTTTGGGGGGCTGTATCTGGTGACGCTCAGGGGTTACTGCTGTCTATGCACTCAAAAATCACTTCTAGCTTGGGGAACCATATGGAACGCCAGGTGATCGAATTGCGGTCTGTCCTAGGTTAGCTGTGTGCAAGACAAATGCCTTACTACTTGTGCCACTGCCCTGGAATCCCTTTAAAAATGTTTAAATTGGGGCCGGAGAGGTGGCGCTAGAGGTAAGGTATCTGCCTTGCAAGTGCTAGTCAAGGAAGGACTGCGGTTCGATCCCCGGCGTCCCATATAGTCAGTCCCCCCCAAGCCAGAGGCGATTTCTGAGCGCTTAGCTAGGAGTAATCCTTGAGTATCAAATGGGTGTGGCCCCCTCCAAAAAATTTTTTGATTAAATTTTGTTTTTTGTTTTTGTTTTTGGGTCACACCCGGCAGTGCTCAGGAGTTACTCCGGGCTCCATACTCAGAAATTGCTCCTGGCAGGCACAGGGGACCATATGGGGCACCGGGATACTCACCGATGACCTTTTGCATGAAAGGCAAATGCCTTACCTCCATGCTATCTCCCGGGCCCCCCATAAATTTTGATCGAAGAAAAATGTTATAGGTCAAGTCAGTTATTTTTATAAATGTCTACAAATCCACAAAAAAATCAGGCAATTTAAACTATTGAAACCAATCTTAAAAAATCTTAGATATATTCAACTAAGCAGGTGTTTTAATCTAATTATCTCGCCTTGACTAACAGAAACTTTCACGGAAGTAAAACTATTTTAGGGAAATAAAACTATTTTTTTATTTGGGGGAGGTGAGGGTACTCCCACCTGACTCTTAAGCTCAGGAATCATTCCTGACAGGGTTGAGGGGACCACGAGATGACAGGGATTAAATCCAGATCTACTAAGATCAAGGCAAGCACCCTACATACTGTACTGACTCTCCAGCCCCTGGTTCTTATTTACTTTTCCAGAAAAGGCTTTTTTGGGGGGAGGGGAGGCACACTAGGTGGCACTTAGGGGTTGCTCCTAGCTCTGTGCTCAGAAATCGCTCCTGGCAGGCACAGGAGATTATATGGGATGCAGGGATTTGAAACATCATCCATCTTGGATCAGCTGCGTGTAAAGCAAATGCTTTACCGCTGTGCTTTCTCTAGTCTGAAAAAAAAAAAAAAACAACCATTTTATTAAGGGATTTAAAATATTTAATAATTTTACCCATGCTGTGGCACTCAATATTTTTAATAAACTCAAATTACATTTTCTTTTTTTGTTTTTGTTTTTGTTTTGTTTTTGGGCCACACCCGGAGGTGCTCAGGGGGTTATTCCTGGCTGTCTGCTCAGAAATAGCTCCTGGCAGGCATGGGGGACCATATGGGACACCAGGATTCGAACCAACCACCTTTGGTCCTGGATGGGCTGCTTGCAAAGCAAACACCGCTGTGCTATCTCTCAGGGCCTCAAATTACATTTTCTAAACTCTGCTCTCTTAACCCATTTTCAATTATCTACAATTTAGCTGGCAATTGCTTATGTACTATCATATAATTTCTATTACCTTACCAGTGGTCCTCAAACTTTTTAAAAAGGGGGTCAGCTCACTGTCCCTCAGACCATTAGAAGGCCGGACAATAGTAAAAACAAAAACTATGAACAAATTCCTATGCACACTGCATATATCTTACTTTAAAGTGAAGAAACCAAATGGGAACAAATAGAATATGTGGCTTGTGGGCAGTAGTTTGAGGACCTCTGCCTTAAATTATGAACTATTCATTAAGACTTTCTAATGGGGCCGGAGCAGTAGCCCAGCTTTGCCTTGCAAGCTGCTGACCTGGGACAGACCTCAGTTCAATCCCCCGGCTTCCCATATGGTCCCCCAAGCCAGGACTGATTTCTCAGTGCATAGCCAGGAATAACCTCTGAGCGTCACTGGGTGTGGGCCAAAAACCAAAACAACAACCACCTTTTTTTATATTTTATTTGGTTCTATCTTCCTAACTAAAATTTGGTAGTTACTACAGGTAATACATATTTTTGTTATTTGTGACAGCTATCATGCACAGTAAGATAAAACAAAACATGCTTTTTTTGGTGGGTATTCTAAACCACGGCTTGCAGCACTTTGAGTACTGTATTCAAGAGTGATTCTTAGTGACTACAAAGAAATCCCATTCATGCAAGGGAAGTGCCATTACCCCCTATCTCTCTGGCTCCACAAAATTACTAGAGAGAAAAAGACATGAATGCCTTTTCAAACTCTTTTAGTCCATCTAAATTTATTGGTCCACCCAAACAAAAATTATACTAAATATTACATCAATATTCTATTTGTATTAGATGACTAGTAAAATGATAATAAGGGGGCCTGGGAGATAGCATGGAGGTAAGGTGTTTGCCTTTCATGCAAAACGTCATTGGTTCGAATCCCGGTGCCCCATATGGTCCCCGTGCCTGCCAGGAGCAATTTCTGAGCATGGAGCCAGGAGTAACCCCTGAGCACTGCCGGGTGTGACCCAGAAACCAAAAAAAAAAAAAAAAAAAAAAAAAAAAAAAAAAAAAAAAAAAAAAAAAAAAAAAAA
>PVKC010039822.1:0-12462 GCA_004027635.1 Crocidura indochinensis | reverse complement strand
CCTCCAAAAGACTCAGCGCGCGCTGGCGCGCATCCCCGATGCTGACCTGACTACCCACCGGCGGCCTGGACTGGACTGTGGTCGCCCTCGAGCCTGGGCGTCCGGAGGGAACCGGGGTGCGTGGGGGATCGACGCTGACTCTGCGCGGGGCGAGGGTGCCCGGATTCGGGCGGTCCGGGCCGCGGAGGGTGGCGCGCGCCTCGGCCCATGACCTGCATGAAAGGGCCGCTGCACTTGGAGCTCGGAGCCACCGCGACCCAGCTGTCGGCCGCCTCGTCGTCCTCCTCCGGCCACCACCCCCCGCCGCTGGCCATGGCTTCGGTCCTGACGCCCGGGCAGCCCCGCTCCTTGGACACGTCCAAACACCGGCTGGAGGTTCACACCATCTCCGACACCTCCAGCCCAGAGGCCGCAGGTAAGGCGCCCGCCGCGCCGCTCGGCCTTCCACCAATCGCCCGGCGGGAGCCAAACCGTGCCGAGGACCCCGCGACCTCCCGAGCCGCCTCCCTCGTTTGCAGGGTCGCGGCGAAGCTCCCCGCGGCGCCGTTCCCCGCGGCGCGTTTCCGAGTCTCCGACCGGAGGGCTCGGAAAGTAAATACGAATAAAAAATATTTCTGCACCGCGCCATAGCACTTTGGGGCTAGCAAAAGGCGGGGGAGGACTCGCCGGAAAAGTCCCGAGATCCACCTTTCCCAGCCGTGCGCACTCCCTTCTCCCCCCCCCCCAAAAAAATCTGTGCTCGCTTCGCAGCGAGGAGTGCGTGCCCGGGGGAGCGCGAGTGTCTGCGCGGAGGCAGTTCAGTGTACCCGGAAAAAAAATAAAGGCAGGGCCATTTAAAAAGATTCCGCGGCGAGGAGATAAACATGTAAATAAAACGTGCAGCGGCGGAGGGAGGGAGGTCGGGGCGCAGAGGGCGCGCGCACAGGCACCCAAGGGTGCCGTGTTTCGCTCCCCGCCGCCCGCAGCCTGGCCCCTAGGCCGCGGCCTCCCTTGGGGACTCGGGGTGGGGGGTTCTGAGTGTTGAGCTCAAGAGATTGCGCAGGTAGGCGACTGCTGATGGGCCGCCCGGCCGTGTTTCTCCTCCGCAGAGAAAGACAAGGGCCAGCCTGGCAAGAATGAGGACGTGGGCGCCGAAGACCCGTCCAAAAAGAAGCGGCAGCGGCGGCAGCGTACGCACTTCACCAGTCAGCAGCTGCAGGAGCTGGAGGCCACGTTCCAGAGGAACCGCTACCCAGACATGTCCACGCGCGAAGAGATCGCCGTGTGGACCAACCTGACGGAAGCCCGAGTCCGGGTAGGCAGGAGCCCGCAGAGGGCCCGGGGAGGAGGTCGCGAGCGGTGGAGACGCGCGGGTTGGTAAGGGTAGGGTAAGGCTTTTGGAGGGGCGCTGGTGGGGCGGCCTGGCCCAGGCAAAAGCCCCGGCGAAGGCGCTCCCCTCCCCTCGAGCCAGGTCAGGCAGCCCCCGAGGCCCAGGCGGCTGGCTCTAGCGCTCCGATCCGGGCCGCGTGGCGTAGCGTGCCCCACGCCCAACCCCCTGCACCGGGCATTGTGTTCCTGGCTGCAGTCTCCGGGCGAGCGCGAGAAACCTCTCCTCCCCGACCAGGAGCTCAGGACAGGCTCCAACCTGTGAACTTTTTAACAAGGAAATCCCGCCAGAGACACGCAAGGAGGCTGGACCTCCTTCAGTCTCCCCCGCGCCAGGCCGGGCCCAGCCTTTTTCTCTAGCAGGCTCTGTCCTTTTTGGCGGGTTTTGGGTCTCCTTATCAACCTTTATGATTCCCCCCACCCCATCCCAGTCCCTCGCAACGAAGTTTTTAAATACACCACTCATCTGTGCAGTTCATCTCTCAGAAAAAAGAGAGAAAGAAAGAAAAAAAAGTCTCTCTGGCTTGCTTTATTTCTTTCACAAAGCTGTGCCTTTCTGCCCCTCTTCCCGATTAAGAACAGTCTTATTAAATTAAAGGCTTACCTTGACAGCGAGTCCGTAATTCTATGGATTGGCCAAAACAAACAAACAAAATAAAGTATTTAAAACAATGCTCCAAGTAGCTAGCAACCACGTAGAACTCCAGTTTTACCGCCGGGTGTAAAAACTCTAGTTTTACTGGGAAACTTCCAGTTTGTTTGGATTCTGGAAGCAGAAAACCTACACTAGCAGGATTTATCCAGAGGCTTTGGTGTTTGTTTGTTTGTTTGTTTAATAAAATAAAATAAGTGCTCTGGGCCAGAAAAAACAGCGCTCCCGGTTAGGCCCGAGAAAGCGGGGAAACGCAGGCATTAAATACAACCTTGAATAAAAGAAGTCAAACCTTGTCCCTAACACCCCATGCAGTTCCCAGGCAGAGGGAGGAAAGACCCTGGCGTTGGTGTCGGGTGCGCAGGCGGTTTTAGTTTAACTGTGCCCGGAGTTGGTGCTCGCTGGGCCGGGCCCCGTGGTCCGGCGCAAGGTCCGTCTCTGGCGAGTTCTGCGCTTCGGGGGAACGGGCCGCGCACGTACGCTGTTCACCTGGGCAAAGTTTAGGCGGTGGAGGGTGGGAAGACAATCGAGCGACAGAAAGCAGAAACAGACAGGAATAGGGAGGGGGGGTCCTCGGGAGCCCTCCCCCCACCCTTCCGGCCTTCCTGCCGTCTCTCCTCCCAGCCCAGCATAGCCCTGGAACCGCTGGGTTCGCGCGCGGTGGCGCGAAGCGCGCTTTTTATAGCAAAAGTGGGGGCAGAAAGGAAATACCTACGGAAAGACAAAGGGGTGGGCGATCTCGGTGGGTGAGGCGGCCGGCCCAGCCCAGACGTTCTGTGAAATATCCCCTAGAGCCCCCGGCGGGCGGCGGGCGGGCAGCTGCAGGCCAGACCTCTCCAATACACAAAAAGCCGACCGCCCGTCTGGGGTCTGGGGCGCGAGGTGGGCCGTGATGTGGATTGAGAGTGGGGTTGCGGCGGGGCCAGCGGACGGAAGGACAGAAGCGGGTGGGGGCTGGCCTGTGAGTGGCCAGCGAATGGCACTAGGCTAGGGGAGCTCGGGAATGGGCCTCCTGGGACCCGCTCTGAGCCTGAGCCGCTGAGATGAGCTTTTTGCACGCCAAACTGGCCAAGTTGAAGATGAGTTGTCCAGGAAGATACTGCCTTGTCCTTATTTTATTTGGTTTACTTGGTGAGGCAAGGAAGGGGGTCGTGGTGGGGCACCAGGGCCAGCAGTCGGTAGGTACTTTGGGGAGTTGGGAAGCCGAGCGCTGGGCCTGTCCCTAGGGAGAGGAGGCAGGTTTGCACGGGGCCTGGGAAGCGTGGCCCAGTACTTTAGTGGTTTGGGAACCCTAAGCAAGGCCTGGGCTGCTTGATGGCCAAGCGTGCACAGGCCACCAGGGGTCACACTGCGGTGTGTGGCCTGGAGCAGGGCCTGGTGGGGCCTCCCTACCCGGTCCTGACGCATGGGGGGGATGGGGTGGGCGCGCAGGGCAGGGGTCAACAAGAGCCAGAGTGCGAGGGCAGCGCGCTTGGGGTTTGAGGGGAGCGGGCTGGTGCCGGGTGGCTTCCCCGGATCCAGGTGTTTTGCTAATCCGTGCATGGCGTCTATTTGCCCCCACCTCCCCCTCTTTCTCCACCTCCCCAGGTCTGGTTCAAGAATCGCAGAGCCAAATGGAGAAAGCGCGAACGCAACCAGCAGGCGGAGCTGTGCAAGAATGGCTTCGGGCCGCAGTTCAACGGCCTCATGCAGCCCTACGACGACATGTACCCCGGCTACTCGTACAACAACTGGGCCGCCAAGGGCCTCACGTCGGCCTCCCTGTCCACCAAGAGCTTCCCCTTCTTCAACTCCATGAACGTCAACCCCCTGTCGTCGCAGAGCATGTTCTCACCCCCCAACTCCATCTCGTCCATGAGCATGTCCTCCAGCATGGTGCCCTCTGCCGTGACCGGGGTGCCCGGCTCCAGCCTCAACAGCCTCAACAACCTCAACAACCTGAGCAGCCCCACGCTGAATTCCGCGGTCCCCACGCCCGCCTGCCCGTACGCACCGCCCACCCCGCCGTACGTTTACCGGGACACATGTAACTCGAGCCTGGCCAGCCTGAGACTGAAAGCCAAGCAGCACTCGAGCTTCGGCTACGCCAGCGTGCAGAACCCCGCGTCCAACCTGAGCGCCTGCCAGTACGCCGTGGACAGGCCCGTGTGAGCCGCGCCCCGCTCCCCACGGGCACCGCCCCGAGCCGACAGGACCGGACGGACTGGACGCAGGGACAGGGACAGAGGGAAGGGGTCCTCCCACCCCTCTGCACTGCCCTGGAGAGACTGGCAGTTAGGCTTACAAGGTCGTGGGTACCCCATTCAAGGGAGAGGGCGAGGAGAGAGCTCGAGGAAAAGCAACCACTGAATTTGAGCAGCCGCTCGCCCCTTTGATTCACAAGGAATATCCAGACTCTTGGAGTCTTGACACCTTTCAAGTCAGAAACAAAACCAACAGAAAAAAAAGTATTTCCAACCGTCCCGAGGACATGTGCACCATGTTTGACTGGATATGACATTCTAACATTACTACTATAAGCTTGTTATTTTTAAGTTTAGCGTTGTTAACATTAAAATGACCGAAAGGATGTATATAATATCGAGATGTCAAATTAATTTTATAAAAAGCATTTGTTAGTAATATCACAACAGTGTTTTTAAAGGTTAGGCTTTAAAATAAAGCATGTTCTACAGAGCGATTAGGAATTTTTTCGCTTGTGAGCAAAGGAATGTATATACTAAATGCTACACTGTATGTTTCTAACATATTATTATAAAAATGTGTGAATATCAGTTTTAGGATAGTTTCTCTGGTGGATGCAATGTTTCTGAAACTACATACAACCTGCCCTGTGTATAACATTTCGTACACTATTCTTGTTTTACTTTTCAGCAAATATGAAAAAAATGTGTTTTATTTCATGGAAGTAAAAATATACTGGATACAAACTCGTCTGGATTTTTCTTTTCTGCCCTTTTGTTGCCTGGTGGGTGCTAAGTCACCGCCTAGTGAAATGCTCCAGGTAGTGATACTTGGTTGAATTTCAAAGTAGTGGGTTATAGTTACTCATCAGAAACTTTTTTTTAGTGGGAAAACAAAGAGAGTGTGCTTTTGAGTTGGCGAGGGGCATGGTAGACTTGCAAAATCGAATTTTGTTTCCTGGGGTTTCATTTTTTTTTTTTTTGGCTTTTAACCAAAGAGGTTCATCAAAATACTGGGTACAAAACCAGAAAAGAAAATTGACCCATGTGGAAAGACTCCTGAGTTCCATTTTGGGATGGGTTGGGTAAATTGTTCCAGAGAAGTATGTGTGTATGTAGAGACGTTGAACCCACATCCTTTCTAGAGGAGTAGATCTCTAATCAGTTTACAAGGAAACACCTCCAGCTCAAAATATTTAGGCCTCTCTGTTTATCTTTCAGACATAAGTAGAGAGATTCTTCATGTTCTATTGCATGATGACTATTTGTTTCCAAGTCCTTGCGGGGCATTCCCAGGAACTAAACCTGGGTTTCTAATAAGCACGGACCTTTGCTAGGAGGAGAGAAAGAGCAATTTTAGACGTCTTGTAGTGATATGTTGTCCAGGGCAAGGTCACAATCCCCGTGTTTTGTTTTAAATAATATTGACCCATTCATCCTCAGCCTGCTTGTTCCTGAAATTATACAGGATTAGAGCTTGCAAAGTGCGGGACCACGAAGCAAATCAAGATGAATTACGGCCCCTGGCCTGCCTGCCACCCTCGGCGGTCTCAACCAGGAAAGAGGTCGGTGTGAGTGTCAGAAAGGAAGTTTTTTTATTATTATTATTTTTTTTTTTTTGCTTCTTCCTTTGCTTCGCAGTCTTAAATTCTACCTTTTTAAAATGTCGGTGTAGAGTTAGATTTCTTAACAAATGGTAGCACAGACAATTTAGTCCTAAAAATTGGTCGGGCGGTGTGGGGGGCCGGTGGAGTCGTTTGGTTATTCTGTGTGTCCCTCCCTTTTTCCAATGGGGACCACCCCTACGGGCTAGGACTGAACCCTCCGGGGCCGGAGCGGATGCCTGGGATTTGCTTCCGCCCAGAAAAGCCGGTGTTGTTCTGCGCTGTGGTTGTCTGCTTTTAACTCTACCTCAAAGCTTTTGGGATCCACCCAAGTCTTTGTTGCCTGAAGCTGCAGTCCCCATCTTGGAGACCTGCTCTGGTCTCAGGCTCCAGGGTTCAGGCTCCAGGCACCAGGACTCTCCTTTTGAAAAGGCTCTACAAAGGGGACATGCTGCCGGGATTGGTTGGGGGCGGGGGGGGGAGAGAAGCAGATAAAAGCCCTTTGGACGAGGGTGTCACCTTCGTCCCTGTTCGCTTGAGAGCACCGGAGAGGAAAGCGGGTCCCCTTGGGCGGACTTTGGCTCCTGCAGCCTTGGAGAAGCAGGGTTCCCCCCACCTCCGTCACGGGCTCCCCTGGCCATGGTGGGCCCACCGGCAATCCCCAGACCTGCAGGGCCTCTGGTGTAAGAGGCTCCCCAGGCCTGCATCTGGGCCTGGGGCCCTTCGGAGGCGGCTGAGAAAGGACCCTCCCCCCCCCCTGTCCCAGGCCGCCCTACGTTGCTCCCCCTCCAGCCACGGCCACCACCTTGGTTCCACTCAATCGATTTTTGCTACATGTCAACACTTGGTGCTGGTGAGTGTGAGGTTGGGGTGGTTGTTTTTCTTAATTTTTTTCTTCTCCTTCTCTAGGTTTCTTTAATGATTTCTGAGCTAGTTGTGTATTAAAGTGCTTAAGGAACCTTTAAGGCAACCTATATAGCGTGGACACCCACCCCCTCCGCTGGGGTCTGAGATGGCAAGTGTCGGAGGGCACCCCCTATTACAGGCCTGGAAGGCCTGGGCTCACTGGAGTGCAGGGAAGAGGCTCTGGTCTCGGGGTGCCCTTCTCCCGATCTCACCACTCTTTCTGCACCCCTTTTCTCAGTCTGTACGGCGTGGTTGAGGCTACTTTGCCACAGCTTCTGAGGCTTCAGATACTCACTTTTGTTCCTATATCCTCAAGTGGTCATCCTCACAACAGGGTTTGAAGCTAATTTTCAGGATAGGTGGGGCCGTGCAGCCCAATGGGGCCCTGCCGGTCAATGGGCAAATCCTTTTCCAGCCACCAGTTGCCCCATCCTCCCACTCATCCACCCCCACCTTCTCCCTGGGATGTACTTGGACCCAGTACTGTACCCATGTCTCCAAAAACATGATTCATGAGAAAAAGATAGGGCGCGTCTTAGAAGCCCCAATATTCCTGGGGGGAGGGGGGAGGGAAAATTAGCCCACTGGAGGAGAGAGGTCTTTAAAGGCGAGTCTCTAAAAGCCGAAGGGACTCCCCTCCTCGCCAGCCCCCCAATGGTTGCAAATGTCATCAAACAAAAGTCCATCCCACAATCAACATCCTAATCCACAGCGCCCTCGGCCTGGCGCTGGCTCCCCAGTCTGCGCCTCAGCAGCCGCCACCCCCCTCCCCACCCGCAGGTGGTAGATCTGAATTTTTGAGTGTACCCGAGAGAGACGAGGTGTCATCAGACCAGAGACCTTTATGAATATAGAGTCCCTATTGATTGACTCCTAAAACCCCCGGCAAACTGCAGTTAATCTAAGCACGCCGGGAAGCAAGAATCGCAGCTGAGGGCGAGGAAGTCTCAGCGAAAGGAAGATGTTTCTGGTAGCAGGAGTTTTAGAAGGGATTTTGGACCACAGACCTCCACACTCTCCGCCCCCCCCACACCTCCCCAATGGTCAACTAACTGCATACTTGCTGCTAACTGGGCTTGATGAAAACAGTCACTGGAAAATAAGATTTAAAGCAAAACAATAAGTTAAGTGAAACCCACTGGAAGCACTGGAAGCACCTTTTTCTGGGTTTCACAGACAAAAGCTGGGGTAAAATGTTCACCTTAAATATTTCTTTATGACCCTTGCCCACCCCCACAGCCCTCCCATAAAGATGTCTCTCCTCTGCCCCCTTCTCTGTTGACTTTCAGTTGGAGAGAGAGAAATCAGAATCTTTATTATATTTGATATGCAGTAACTTGCTCCACTTCTTGCCGAGTATTTTATGCATTTTATGTAAATGTTGATTTTAGATTTTGTTGGAAGATTAGAGAAAGTCTGCAAGAAATAAAAATTTACAAAAAGCACCCCATTGAAGATGTAGTTAATTCTGCTTAATAGCCTTTAACAAGATAGTGCTACTCGCGTTGTAACTATGTGTTAACTGGTCCTGATAGTTGTGGAAAGTGGGGGATTCTTAAGGCTCAAGCCTTGAACAGCAAGGGGCGGGGTGGGGGGGGGAACCAAACAAATGCCTTTCTTAAAATAAAAAAATTAAAGATGAAAGGTGAAGTGTTTACTTAGAAGTGCAGCTCATGTTGGGGATGCATTTTTCCTTTCTCTCTAGCGGTCTGGGAGAGGCTGAGACCCCACTGGCCGCCCCCTGAGCGGGCTGTCTCCTGCCTCCAGACGGTGATGGATCTTCCCAGAGCCCCTTCGGTCCTGCGCCTTCCTTCTCTGCTCCCCAACCCACAACTGCTAAGTTCTTTCCTCCAGCGAACGGAGGGTGAAGGAAAAAAAAATTAAATGATGTAAGTTCTGCTGGCGGTGGGTCCAGATGATGAGCCAGGACCTAGAGCTTGGGGTGGCGTCCCCAGAGCTCGAGATCCAGGGTGTGAGCGCTCCCTAGGACATCACCATCCCCGAGCAGGGAACCCCAGCCTGAGGCCTCTCAGCGCCGCCACCCCAATCCGATGACCCCGCTCCTGGGACTGACCTGGGGCGCGGCTTCCGGGCTCAGGAGCACGGAAGTGTCTGCGTAGACACCGCCGGGCCCGGGTTCTGGGGTGCAGCGAGGGTCCCTAGGTCGCTCGCTGGGTCATCGAGCGAGGACTCGGCCCAGGGCAGGAGACACAGAGCGACGGGGAAGCTCTGGGCAAAGCCCCCGGGCCGCGACCGCCGCTTTTGGGGGAGACGAGGCAGACCCTGCTGCACCCCCGTGGCGAGGAAGCGGGGTGGGGAGTCCTGGAGGGTTTGCGGGAGGGTTATGTGGGCCCCCCGCGTTCCCGACGACCAGGCCTTCGCCTGGCTGGGCAGCGGCTCGTCGAGGGGATCCTAAAGGCCTGACCGATATTGTCAGCCGCGCCTCTCCCCCGAATGGGGGGGGCCCTCCGGCCAGCGCTCGGCTCTGCACATTGCACCCCACCCCGCACCCGAGCCCTCGGGGTCCCTCCCCGACCCTGCGCCCTGCACGCCGCGCACTCCGGGCACCCCCGCGCCCCTCTGCAGCCCTCCTCACCCTGCCGGCCGCGGTGCACAGACCTCGCGGGTCGCCCCCACCTGCCTCTCTGGAGCTGCCTGTCCAAGACCCGGGTTGAAAGTTAACCCGGCCGAGCTATAGAAGCTAAAACGTTACGTATAAAAATGAATCATCCGCCTATAGTGCGCGTGCCCCGGACGCCCTCCGGGCTTGACGGGGGCAGCTGCCGGCCTCTGGGTGGCGCCCAGGCCCCGCGGTCCCGGCAGGATGGGCAGCGGCCGTCCTGCCCCCCTTCACCTTTTCCCGGTACCGGCAAGGGATCTAGTTCCAGAGGCGGCACCTCTGGAGTTCTAGGGTCTGAGCTTACCTGCAAACTTACCTCCCTCCCGGCACGGCCGTTGTTTGGCTAGTTCCTGCCTGCAAAGGTGAAGGTGAGGGAGGCCAAGGTGTCCTTTCAGGGTCTCTCTTCTTCACTCTTCTCCCGAGAAGACAATAAAGGGGGTGCAAAATAAGAGAAACGGGGTATCACACAAAGCTCTGTAGAGACACATGGTTCCACCCAACATACGCAAGATGCTCGAGAAAGGTCCATTTCTTGCCAAAATAGTGGCTTCAGGGGCTAGAGCGATAGCACAGCAGGGAGGGCGTTTGCCTTGCATGGAGCCTAACCAGGTTCCATCCCCTGTATTCTCTATGGTTCCCCCCAGCCTGCCAGGAATGATTTCTTAGCACAGAGCCAGGGGTAGCCCCTGAGCACTGCCGGATGTGGCCCAAAAAACCCAAAGGAAAAAACAATGTGGCTCCATTTAACAGGCGGGTCCTAGCCCCGACAACCTTCCTCAACATATTTCCTAAATAAAAGTGTCCCTCCCCAAAGTCTTGTCCCCTCGCTGCTTCTCCCCTGCTCACTGGGGAGGCCAGAGGGAAACATTTCGGGGTTGAGAGTCTCTGAGGGGGCCTATGGCAGACCCATGGGTGGGAGTCAGGAATCAACCCCAGGAGAATTCAGTGTCCTGTTAGGTGAAACCTCCAGTCTCTAACTTTAGGCCACTGGATACTTGTCTTTTCCGGGGAGCACTGTGGCCAAGTTTGTTCTCCTTGCTGCATAATTCACTCAGGAAAGGCAGAAATGATGGGAACATTCACTCATCTAAGGGCCATTCCTCATGGTGATGAAAGGAAGGGTGCAAATGCGTGAGAAGGACCCATGGGTGAATCCCTGGGGCGACCTTCCTGATTTGGAGCCAGGCAGAAGCGCTGGGGAGGGTCCCGGCCTGTGGATGTACAGGATGGGGGGAAGGACAGGCCTTTGGTTGGTTAAAAGGGCTTCGCTCCCCCACCCAGTGACCATGTTATCTGACACCCTCCATCTATTTGCGTCCTGGGGCACAGACAGTTGGTCCAGGTCACAGCTTAGGTGACTGGAAACAAGTCTGACAAGACAGGAATCTGTTGGGGTGGGGGGTACAGTCTCCGTGGACCCTTGTCAGATGGAAGAGGCATCAGGTCAGTCAGCAAAGAGCACCACTGGGACTCAGGCCCTAGACTTGCTCTAATCTTTCACTCCAGGCCTCTCCTACACTCCCTCTTCTTCTTGATGCAAAGTTACTGTGCCTGGTCCCCAGATCTAGAGAAGGTCCTCTGAGCACTGCCAGGAGCACCTTTGGAACATGGATCTGGGAGTAGGGGCCCTGCCCCAGAATAAAGGCAAAAGGCAAAAGAAGCGCCTGGGACTGGTCCACCTGGAGGGACAGCAGAGATGGTGGTAGGGTCTACTTTAGGGCCCTTCAGTGCCAGAGCCACAGGTTGGCCGAGGTGTTGGTGGGGTAATCCTCACCAGTGCATGCCCGTCCTTCAGCACTCTTCAGCACTCAATCCTATGTGTGTGATGGGGGTATCCCCAGTCACAGTGTTCGAATGCCTCCTAGCTGCAGTGCTCAAATCCCTGTAAGTCAGGGGGCTCAAACTAAATTTACATGTTGGGCCAGGCCGCAGGAGGCAAAGTCAGTGTGATCCTTGAGTGCAAAGTCAATAGTAAGCTTTGAACATTGGGGGGTGTAACCTAAACAACTAAAACAAAACAAAACAAAAAAAGATTCCTCTAGGACAGGGCCACAAAATGTTGTAGGGCGGGCCTCGAGTTTGAGACCCCTGCTGTAAATCCAGCCTGAAAACACAGTCAGTTGAGCAGCCAGAAGTCCAACAGTGGACTCTAAACCCATGTTTGCTGCCATCCTCTCTGAGTCATCCTCAGGCTCTGTTGAGCTTTCTTTACTTTGGGTTTTGGTTTGGGCTTGGGGTTTCACACCCAGCTATTCTCGGGGCTCTGTGCTCAGGATTCACTCCTGGCGATGCTCAGGGGGACCCATTGGGATGCAGGGGATCCAACCCAGGTTGAGATCAAGCCCGTGTACAAGGCAAATGCCCTTCCCTCTGTACCATCACTCTGACCCTTGTGCTTTCTTTTTTCTGTTTGTTTTGTTTGCTAGGGGCACTCCCAGTGGTCCTCGGAAGTTACTCCTGGCTCTGTGCTCAAGGATCAATCACTCCTGGTGGGGCTCAGGGACATATACAATGCAGGGGATTGAACCTGTGCAAAGTACAGTGCTAACTCTGCTCTTCCAGGCCCTGGCCTCAGGGTACTATGTTGTCAAAGCCAGCCCTGAGTGCTCCTCTCTCCTCAGACACAGGGCCTTTGGCACTGCAGCCACCAGAGTCCCTATTGTCACCTGTTCTCATCTGCTGCCCCACCTGCTGGGTCTACCTCTGGCTTTCACACTACCTGGGGAATACACTTAGGGTCCAGGGCAGTCCTCTCTGCTGGACCCCAGGCCTGTCTCCTTGACAATCTCTGTGGTGAGTTTCCCTTGAGACTGGAAAACCCCATCACTATCATCCTCAGCTGCCTCAGGTTAGGATCTAGTGAAACAGCTGAGCATTTCTCTAGAGCAGTGGTCCTCAAACTATGGCCCGCAGGCCACATATTGTATCTGTTCCCGTTTTGTTTCTTCACATCAAAAGATGTATGCAGAGTGCATAGGAATTTGTTCATAATTGTTGTTTTTACTATAGTCTGGCCCTCCAATGGTCTGAGGGACAGTGAACTGGGCCCCTGTTTAAAAAGTTTATGGGGCCCGGGAGATAGCATGGAGGTAAGGCGTTTGCCTTTCATGCAAAAGGTCATTGGTTCGAATC
>PVKC010039821.1:0-12471 GCA_004027635.1 Crocidura indochinensis | reverse complement strand
TTCATTTTGTAGGAGAATGGAAAAAGCTAAAACCACTTTACATTCTCTAGATATTAATGTACTGAAATAGTTTTTAATTTGTAGTGAAAAATAGATCTGGCTCAGAGAGAAATGTCATTTTTTAAAGTTTTATATTTGTTAAAGTACTTTAGGTAATACTCTATAGCTATATTGACTGCACCATCACAATCATTGTTGCATAATTTAAAATACATAAATGTTAAACATGAGCAAGTATGATTATGAAGAAGATTCTTTTAAATATATGTATCTAAACAATATTTGATACTTAAATTTATATTGAATTGTTTTCAAGTTATCTATTTTTAATTATTCTATAAAAGTATTCTTATGTGTTAATTCTTACATACAATACTGATTCTGTTTATAGAGCAAATTTATATATATATATGCATATATATATCTTGGTTTTTTGGGTCACACCCGGCAGTACAGGGGTTACTCCTGGCTCCATGCTCAGAAATTGCCCCTGGCAGGCACGGGGAACCCCATATGGGGCACTGGGATTCGAACCGATGACCTTTTACATGAGAGGCAAACGCCTTACCTCCATGCTATCTCCTGGGCCCCATATTTTTTAAAGTATATTTAATATATTTTGAATGAATTAAATGAAGATCAAATTCTACTTTTGGAACATATCTTTTTCCTGGAGACTAAGATTTCATAGAATGTGTTATGTGGCTGGATTTCTTTAGAAAATGGTGACCTCTACAAAATTTCTATCAGGGAATTTTTATTTTGACTTATATAGCTTATATGAGCAAATTTATAACATAATTTTTAGCACAAATACATCAGAATAATCTATGTGACAAAGAAATGTTGGAAATAATAGGGTTCGCGTCACTGGGTGTGGCCCAAAAAACCAAAAAAAAAAAAAAAAAAGGAAATAATAGGGTTCAAACAGTTTCTCTCATCAAATGAAATATGTAGTGGAACAGAGAGATTGACATACTAGGCTCAATGTATCATATATTACAGTAAAATTATTAATTGTATAAAAGAATTTTATATGTATCAAATTACAATGCAACTCAAAGTGAAGTAGTCATGAGCAATTCATTATCACAAAAACATAAAAAGTAAAAACTAAGTATAGAGAGGAAAATTCACTTAAACATTAACACATGTAATGGATATGTAAATTATAAATTTAGTGAAAAGTTATTAAAAATTCTTAGGTATCATAAGCAGTATCAAAATTCCTATTAGAGAATATACACTATAACATAAATATTAAAACTACAAGTTGTAAAATAGAATATTTACTAGTTCACAAAAATGTATATTCTTTTCATATTCAATGGACAGTCTAGAATGTAAAGAGGTAATATTTATTCTTTATTCTTTGAAAAATTAACCCTGAAGATGGGCTACCTGGCCTGATTTAGTCAGCCTTAGTTTTCTAAGACTCTGAGAAGATACATATAAAACCATATAAAAACATATAAAATTTATATAAAACCCACATTAGTCTTTCTTTACATTACCATAATAAAGATCTCCAAATAAATTATCACCCTAACTCCTAATACCTATAAGTGTTACCTTTCACTGCAAAAAGGACAATGAAGAATTTTTAAGTGGTCAAATTTCCCTAGATTATCTTGGTGATCCCTAATACAATCACACGGCATCACAGAAGTTTTTATATAAAAAGGGATAGAAGTACATTTTACGGGCCCGGAGAGATAGCACAGCGGCATTTGCCTTGCAAGCAGACTATTCAGGACCAAAGGTGATTGGTTCGAATCCCGATGTCCCATATGGTCCCCCGTGCCTGCCAGGAGCTATTTCTGAACAGACAGCCAGGAGTAACCCCTGAGCACCTCCGGCTGTGGCCCAAAACCCCCCCAAAAAAGAAGTACATTTTACCACTGAAGAGGAAACAGCAGTGTGACCATGCAGAAAGAGATTTAAATGGTGTAGCCATACACCAAGGAATGCTTGTAGCCAAGATTTAGAAAAGGTAGAGTCAAATTCTTCCCTAGAAACTCAGAGAGAGTAGATCCTAGCTAATATTTGGTTTCAGTTCAGTGGTATAGATTTTAGTTATCTGTCCTTCAGAAATCAATATATGTTCTTTAATCTTTAAGTCATTAGAAGCACTGGCATCCTCTGTGGGAAACTACCTAGTTCCTTTTCTAACTTCTCAATCTGTCAGCAATGGTGCCATTATTTTCCTTGTCACACAATCCCTATTGTTCTTTATTCCACAATGAGATAGAGTAAATTTTATTACCATCTTCTCTTTTTTAAACTCAATAAAATCACCACTCTTTAGTTTGTGTTCTTATCTTCTCCCTGATGAAAAAGCTAAAAATGAAGAAAGTATCTTAACAACCTAAAGGCAATGGAGACAAAAGAATATAAGAAAAACATAAAGCCTAAGCCAATTCTTTAAAAAGTCATTCTTACAACTTTTCTATTATCGGAATTTACTTTGTTAATAGAGTTATCACAATATTTTCTTTTAATGCATGTCCATAATAGAAAAACCTATTTGATGAATGTCCAAGTTAATATAAAGCAAACTGTCATAAAAATCAAGAAATAACACCGTAATACATATCTTCATTAAAGAGTTCCCCCACCTTTATTGATATGGGTCTTTACATTAAAAATTCAACTGTAGAGCTTCAATTAAAAATAAAATATTGAACAATATTAAAATCTTGGACTTGTTTACAAACCTGACATAACTAACCAGTGGGAGAGGGTTGGGAGAAGAAAGTGGCATCCTAGAAATGACATTGGAATTTGTAGATGAATTTGTGTACTTTAGTGATAGTAAAGGCACAATAAACACATACATCAAAACCATAAAATTAGCACTATTATAACCATATTACTTATATAAAAATAAAATTTTTAATTTATTTTTAAAATATCCTCTTATTCCTTCAATATTAGCTTGGATTAGCTCTGTACATGTATCTTTTATTTCTCAGTTATTACAGTACTTTTTACTGCACTCAGTAAAAGATAAAACCATGGATTATCTATATTAAAACCAATAAAATATAAGCCATATGTGGGGGGTGTGGGTTGGGTTACACCTGGCAGTGCTGTTACTCCTGGCTCTGTGCTCAGAAATAGCCTCTGATGCATGTGGGACCATATAGGATGGCAGGAATCAAACCGGTGTCTATCCAGGGTTGGCCATGTGCAAGGCAAATTCCCTACCGCTGTGGTATCTCTCTGATCCCTAGAAGCCATATTTAATGTTCACAGAAGACAAAATGGAATACTAGAGTAGGACGTGGAGAAAGGAGAGGTTGAGAACTTAAAAGGAGGAGGGTAAAAAATAACCTCAGAGGTTGACTAGAGCAGGAAGTTTATGTTGGCTGAAAGGCAAGGAATCCAAAGTCAAGGAATACCTTGATCTTTGTATTGGAAATTGAATTCCATAGTAGGACTGAACACAATGAAGGCTAAAGTCATTGAAGAGATAAAACACGACGAGGGGGCTGGTATAGCATGAAGGTAGGGTGTATGCCTTACATGCAGACGGATGGTGGTTCGAATCCCTACATCCCATAGGTCCCCTGAGCTTGCCAGGAACGATTTCTGAGCATAGACCCAGGAGTAACTCATGAGCGTCGCCCGGTGTGACCCAAACAAACAATAACAAAAAACACGACCAGAAGTTTTTTTGTGATTAGAGTCAGAAGAGCTATTTTTATTTTTCCCTTCCTCAAACCCACTTCTTACCTTACCCTCCTATCTTTCCCAGTGATTTTAAACCCCTCTCCATGGCACCTTATCCTGATAGAAGTCACCTAAGGTGTGCTCTGTGCTTCATAGTTGAGAGCAGAGCAAGAGCTGGGTAAGCAATGACGCTTAGATTAAACAAGCCCAAGGATCAACACACCCTATGGTAAAATTTTACTACATTGCTAGTTGAAGACTAACGTTTTGTTCTAATTAAACTTTTATTTTTTTATACAGAAAAGATGAAGTCCAGAAAAATCAAGTCATTTAGCTAAATACATACACACAGCGTACTATTACTAGGATTTACGACATAATGAAACTCTTGTTGATTTAATTTAAGTGACAGTTTTGAAGAGCTGGACTCATTTTGTATTTAATTAGAGGACTTAAACTAGTACTTGATGCATTGAAATTACTCAAGAAAATATATATTGAACTAATAGAAATTTAAATAGAAAATTCAGACATTAACTGACATTAACATTAACTTTTTTAGATTCCCAGTCAAATATTGGTTAAAGCCAAGGAAACTGTCACATCTACATCTCTTAAATGTTTTGAAAGGAAGCATGAACTTTCTCATAGACCTGTGATGTCTTAACTTTGTACCCTTTAAATAAGGGACACTATGCTTATCTTCTTTAACTGTCATATTGACTTTATACCCAATATAATCAATAAACTGGGATGTCAGCAATTAAGAAAGCTAGATGTTGTACAGAGCAGAGATAAACAAATGAAAAACTAATAAATAGTTTTATGGGTATGTGTGGGAGGCGTTGCCTAGAGTGTTTCCTCCATAGTCATGCTTTGAAGCAAAAAAAGGAAATGTAGAAAAAAATATCACCAAAGAGGGATATTTAGATAACATGTGGGCAGCTGGGGAGCAGTGACTAATACTGCTGTTAGTAGTAGTTTAGGAACAAAAGGGACAAGTCTGCTAAAGAACTCTACTGTTCCTCTTGAAACTGTATGCTGAAAGGAAACAAGAGGAAAAAAGCAGAAAGATGGAGGGAAGGGCAATACAGAAGGATAAAAGGAAAATGTTAGAGAAATTAAGGGAAGGGAAAGGAAGAAAAGGGAAGGAAGGAGGAAAGGAGATAGGGATGGAGGGAGAAAGGGTGGGAGGGAGGGAGAGAGTGAAAGAGAGAAAGAAAAGGAGAAGGGAGGGAGGAAGGAAAGGAGAAAGGGAGGAGAAAGAAGGAGGGAGGGAGGGAAGAAGGAAGGAGGGAAGAAGGAGGGAGGAAGAAAGGGAGTGAAAGAAGGAGGGAGGGAGAGAGAAAGGGAGTGAAGGAAGGAGGGAGGGAAGGAGGGAGGAAGAAGCTCCCAGTCTTCCAGGCAATTATTTAATCTCAGAGCAGTAACACAACAGTTGAGTCTTGTTCTTCCTATGTGTGAGCCCTGCAGATAAAGCAGAAAATTTTAGAAACATGTAAATAAGTATCAATTCAAAATACAAAGCTAAAAAGATATTTATTATATTATTCTTTCCATTTTTCTCTTAGTTAATAATTTTTCAAATAAAAAGTTGCTGAGAAAAAATTCAGAGTGATCAATTATTTTTTTTATTCTTTATACCATCTTTATTGAGGTAATGTGATTTATAATACTGTTAACAGTAGTTTCATGCATACATCCTTCCAACACCATACTCATCATCAGAGAACATGTTTCCCTCTGCTAACATCTTAGTTCACCTTCTCTCCCCACTCATTGAACTTAGTTTTGTAGACTAATTCTCTAGTGCTGTTATCTTATAGGACATCATTATATTCCATATATGAGAGATATATTTTGTATCTTTCTTTTACCTTCTTAGTGATTTAAACTGTGTCTAACATGATTAAAATGCAAGAAATTGATAGTAAATGATATCAGATTAAACAATTTAGATTTATATTAGCATTATGAAAAATCCTTGTGTTATGAAATATATTCTATTGAATTCACTTCCTAACTACATGACTTATTTCATTACTCTAGTAAAAACAGACCTGTTCTCTCCAATGATAATTCATTTATTAAAATCTGATTCTCAGTTCTTCTGTTCTAAAATTTTTGGATGCTTATCAAAATATCACCAACATGAAGTCACTGTAGTGCATACTTTTCTACTCTTTTTGTTTCAGTGTAGTTTAATAGTATAGTGAATTACTGTGAATTCTGGGAAACAATGGAATTTATTGTCTTGAACCCCCAGCGCTTTATACTAATAAAGACAGAATACTTATGTTAACCTATAAATATGCTACCTTTATTTATCATCAAGTATTTCACTCCTAAGTTGAGGTTTTATCCAGTATATATAATTTGTGATTTATACTCAGCTTATATTATATATATGATCCAATCCATCAAATAGATTTTTATTGGAGCTACATTATGACACTAGCATATTATTATTCAAGTAGATATAAAGTTTGAATTTTGAATTTTTGAATTTTGATTTTGATACTCATTTCTGCTGTTTCATAAATATATCTTGTTTCCTATCTTTTGAATTCAGATAGTTTATTGTTCTTCTTGGCCTTTTTTGTTATGAGTAGCAATAACCTACTAGTCCTAATCCATGTGGATGATTAGAAGTGACAGATCACTTTTGGTCAAAATGTTTCACATTGATGACAAATATATCGCTTATCTTTAAGTGTCACAGTCTTTAAAAATCACATCCTGGGAGACCACCATGGACAAAATTTTCCTTCCAACCCATGCCAGGGATAAGCAAGTATGAGTCATGTATTCTGAGTTAGAAATAGACCTTGTTTAAAACTGCGATTTCAGGATGGTCCATTACCAACCTATCATGTGTGATAAGTTAATCAAATTTAGAGGTATATTTGTGAAAGTTGTGTGGTTTAGTAGACTAATCCAGCAAGAAAACAGATGCCATATGGCCATTAGTGATTAACACAAAACTCCTGATTTAAATTAAGTGAGTTCATTACCAGGATACATCTTTACAAAGTTGGCTTTTCATAAATAAAATAAAACTATATTTCTTTAGAGAGTTGTGCTAGCATTAGGTAATTATTCATTTATCAATTGAAAGTTTTCTTTCCTTTTTTCGTTTGTTCATTGGACCACACCAGATGACACTCAGGGGTTACTCCTGGTTATGCACTCAGAAATTGCTCCTGGATTGGAGGACCATATGGGACGCCTGGGAATCGAACTGCAGTTCGTCCTAGGCGCTAGCCCTTACAGCTCCTCACCACAGCTCTGGCCCTTAAAGTTGAAAATTTCTGAGAATAAGAAAAGACCACTATGTCTTGGAAAAATAAAATAATTTTTTTCACTCTGGATTTAAAAAAGAAATTGAGCCACACTAGCTGTGGTTGTGCTCAGAGACCAAAAGAATTACTTCAGATTGAACCCAGGTTGTGCCATATGCAACACAAATACTATACCCTCTGTTCTATTGCTTCAGCCCAAGGAAAGGTTTTATTTTGTGGAAAGCATTAGTTTCTTTGTAAATAAAATAAAGATAAACTATTTGTAAGATCTTAATAACTATTTGTAAGATCTTAATATTAGGGATCTAAGAACTATAAAACAACAAATTGCATGTAGCTTTAAACATGTTAGCTGAACTTTATTCTTAGACTAAGATAAAAATTCAAGTGATTTTGGATTTTTTAAATGTATATTTATGCACTGATTTTATGAAATTTAAAGAAAATACTTAAACTTTGATACACTTGAAAAATACACGAGCAACCCACGAGAATTTAAATTTTCCCCATAGTGTTTCTCAGAGTATTTTAAGCATGTTTTAAACTAACTCATAAATTTTATTCTAAATAAAATAAAATATTTTTCTGAAACCTCATAATACTTAGAAGGCACAGCAGCAAAAAATAAAAATATTAATTTAGAAATCTGTGTTTGACTTTTTAATTGGAGGAGTTCTGAAACCCTATTCTAGATACCAAAATAATAGCACTTCCAAAACTAAATTGCTCAGATCTCCATAGATTAGGATTGTTATTTGACTTCTCCATTTTAACATATTAATTCTATTATAAAAATTAATCATATATTTTAATCAACTAATAGGAATATATAGCATAATGTTATGGCCTTAATGTTCATTTATTCTTATGTATACAGTAAAATAGCAAAACATTACAAACCTTATAATGTGATTAAACAAAACAGTTCAACTTGAGCCAAATATAATTAAACATTTTGATTACAATTTAAAATATCTAAATTTATATCACAAAAAACAAGATGCTTGCCTTTATACTGCAGTTTTGGAATAATCAGTCTTTACCCTAATCGGTATAGCATATCAGACTTCATTCCCTTAAACACTATGGCTTCCCTTTTACATATCAAAAATCCACCTGGCAGGAAGAACCTCTGGATAGCTCTCTAACTCTCTAACCTGTTCTACATCATGTGAGTGGTCTTGTTTTCCCAATAAAGACTGCAGTCCTGGTGGATCTCGTGTTTCATCTCCCTCCATCCTAGTTTGGATTATTTCCCTCAGTGACCCTGTTCCAGATCAGCTTCTCCTTTTTCTTCAGAATTGGAGAGTGAATTCAATCCCTTCCTCATATATGAGCATTGCTGGAGTGATCCTTGAGCACAGAACCTGGAGTAAGCCTTGTATAACATGAGTTATGGCCCCCAAGACCACCTCAAAAATCCAATAATATATTTAAATGTTCATCTTTTAGAGGGGAGTGAATTTGAGAATAAATTTACTTTGGGGAAAGTTGAGATTCTGCAGGTCAAACCAATTTCCCAAATCACGTACAACAAGAGCAACAGGGAGAGTTAAATAATGCTGAGACTTGTCTGACTTTGGGGCATATAATATTTGCAATATCTCTCTTATCTATTTCCCAGCTTCAGTTTCCTCACTAGTGTCCAACCAAGATTAGTAAAGACATGAAGAATAGACTAATATAGATGGTGATGAATGGAATAAAATAAACCCCCAAGTCCAGAAAATTCTCAGATTTGATTCTAAAGTCATCCTAATGGAAGTAGAAAAATGAACACTCTAAAGAATAATTTGGAAACTGAAGCAGAGAACAAGACCCCCAAAAAATCACTTGGCCTGGAAAGGATAAGAATAAATAATGGAAACTATGTCAGGAAGTCACAGCAAGAACAAATACTGTGAGACAGGAATAAGCCAGTTGAAAGAAACTGAGCTGAGGAAGTTTACTGGGAGTAGAAGCAGAGATGTTCAGCAGAGGGTTTCCCCAGGTCAGATTAGAGTCTTAGAGGGTCTCAGTTCATTCTATCACGTGTTCTCACATGCTGGAACTTTGGTTTTCTCTAAAAATTGCTCTTTTAGCTGCCAGATAGTACAAGTGTTAGGGTGTTTGCCTTGCAAGTGGTCTACTAGAATTCAAACACTGGTAACATATATGGTCTCCTGAGCATCACCAGCAATAAGCGCTGAGCATATAAGCAGGAGTAAGTTCTGAGCACAGCCAGGTATGGCACCAAACCTTAAAAATTAAAATTAAAATTGTCCTTTTTAATACAATTTCTAGCATATTAGTAACTAAAAACTTGTTATTGGGGGCCAAAGATATAGTACAAAAGTTAAAGCCTTGCAGGTCATTAACCCTGGTTTGAGTCCTTGTCACCACATGTGGTTCCCTAGAACTTTCAGGGCAGCTGGAAGCAAGCACTAAGAGCAGCTCAGCAAGCACTGCCTGGATTGACCTCAAGCTCCAAAACAAACAAACAAAAAACAATGATGTATTTTGTATTTGTGGCTTCTCAGAGATCTTACAAAATGTTAAATCATAAATTATTATAATCTCATGAGACGTTTTATAAAGTTTTGCAGTTCTGTATGAGAGCATTTGCACTGCAGAATTTTCTGAAACTGAACTTTACAGTTTAACTAAGAGCATATTGTATAAAAACCCTATATAGTTATCTAATAAAACCTAAACAGTGTTTGCATCAACATTTGTGGATTGGATATAATATTTCTTATCTTTTAGAGCTATTATAAACAACAAATAAAGCCATACATACCATCCATTTTGTTAGCAGTCTACACTGAAAGCATCTGTGTAAGAAGAGTAAAGTAATATAGGTCAATTTCTTACCAGAAATCAAGTACCCATTAATTAATCCTTGCCTCCCCTTTTCCTCAACCCAACCTCTATTAAATGGAAGGAGAAACAGGAATATTTTAAGAACTTTGCTTCAACTAACATAAAATAGCATGTCAGTGATCTTACCCATCTATCTTAGTCTACGGTTTATTCCACAGCTATTTTTGTGACGAAGGATACCAAAATTAGCCATTACTTTGCTCTCTAAATTTCAAGGCTGTTGTTAAGAACTGTGATTAAACTACCCAAGTAAAGAACCTTGGAGAAATAACAAACATTGAGTACAAATTAAACTGAGTATCACATATTTTGTCTGGTGATTTGAGAGAATGAGTCTCACTCTATTCTGTAATCAGTGACTAAATAGCATGTACAAAAAACAAGTACTAAGAAAAGTAAAAATTTAGACATAATATGACCTGTTGATGCAATGTGTGTTAGAGAGAATAATAATTTAAATGCACTTGAAGAACTATGTAAGTTTTTTTTTACCATTCTACAAACAAGGAAGAGTTTTGAGTTTAAAAAATTACATCAAAATGAATTAATTAAATGAAATCTTTAAGATTTTATTGAGAACATTTTTGTAAATCCCAATGTTTCAATGGAAAGCAACAACAAAAATAGTCATTGCTATCTCCTGGAATAGAAGATAACATAAAAGATGAGTGTGTGTCATGCATGCTTGAGAAGTTAGAGACTAGGTTACTACCCCAACAACACATGATTTCTGAGCACTGCCAGTTTTGGACCCCCACAAAAAAAAAAAAAGGAATGTCTTGTTCTTAACATGTGAGCTTCATTATAGTGCACTACTTCACATATTTTCTTGCCTAAATAGAACATTCTTCAGGGAAACTTAATCTGAAGTTCTACATATAAAAAGACAGTTATTGAAATTCCCAATTGAGTGCAATGTCCTCCTCCCACCCTCTCAGTCATACACAGAACATATACAGCTCATTAGAATCCTTAATTGTATTTATAGGACTCTAAGATAATACACAGATTACATGTTTAGGCAATTCTCCTTTGAATTGGTTAACCGTTAAGTGCTTTTAAAATACTAGTAAAGAAACAAAGGTATTATCTATAATAAAACTAATATGAAAAGTGCCCAAATTACACATAGTTTAATAGTTCATTTTTTATGTAATCTGGAATTGAGAAGACATTTCTCTGAAGAAAAATTCATTTTGAGTGATAATGGTTATTACAGAACTAAAATCTACAATATTGAATGAAAATAAACAACAATGACTAAAGCCATTGAATAAGGGGTCAGAAATAATATAGAGGGTAAGATGTTTGCCTTGAATACAGCTAACCTGATCCCATGTTCCATATGGGTCCCCAGATAGCAGGGTGATCCCTCAGACCCACACCTCTGTCCCCAAAATGGCATCAAAAATAAAATTTAATAATTTAGAAAAAGAAATGTTTCTAATTTATTCTGATTTAAAAATAAAGAGAAGTAAAGAATGATATTCAAGTGTTTGTTCTACCAGCAAGTACTTCTGTGATTTTTTAAAATCTTTATTTAAGCAGTACTATTACAGGCATGTTTGTAGTCATAAAAATATGTTTCAGTCATAAACAATATTTCCTGGAGTCATCTTGGTTAGAGAAAAAAACGTACAATTTCTTTTAAGTTTTTGAAATTAACTTTATATAATGGTCTAATTTGATAACATAGGCAAAACTAATAATCGCCAGTGAATAATTTAAATGTGAATCCTTTTAAATTTAAGTTATTTTAGATGCTAGCCTAAAAAGATTACCTCAAATCTGCTGGGACGATGAACAGAAGACCACTATATCCAGGGAGTCAAACAATAGCACAGACAGCTCAACTAGCACCAAACAGAGCCCAATAAATCCTTAACAATGACCTTAGGAACACATTGAGACATATAACAACTGTTATAAATTGACTCATAATTATCTAATTGCTAACATATTATATTATGCTTTTAATATTATACCCACAAAATCAAATGGATATATGTTATGTTATGTTATGTTATAAAAAGTGGAAATAACTCAAGCATATATATTAGTAAATTGTTCTTCATAAACCTGATAAAATGGTAGCTCATGACAAGTGAATGAATTGGTGACTCATTCATTAACAGGATTGTGTCAAAATCATTCTAAATATATTAAACCAGACATGATTATTATGTCTTCGACTTGCATTAATTTTTAAGAGGAAAATCTACTCTGCAATGGTATAGATTAATTTATCTATTTCAAATCTCACCAGTCAAGTATAAGTTTAAAAGACTATCTGAGACTTTCAAAATGCTGGAGATGCCAAAATTCAAGGAAGGAAAAGATGAGAAGCTCAAATAGTAGCCATGTCTTTTCTCATTATCTTCCTAGGCACTGGATTTAGCTACTGAATAGATTACTCTCATACTCAATTATTTAATGGTTATGATGAACTATCAGAAAATTAAAAATAATAGTAAGGAAACATATTCAAGGAATTATATTTTTATGGAAGACATAAAGACACACTTTCTCTACCAAATGGAGTGTATTAATTAGTGTGTTTGCTAGGTCAGTGCAACTTTAGACAATTACTTAAGGTCTCCAAACTTCAAGTAACTGATTCTACTCAGGTTGT
>PVKC010039820.1:0-12459 GCA_004027635.1 Crocidura indochinensis | reverse complement strand
TCATATTTATCTTATAATCCATAGATTATAGAAATTTGCCAAAGAGATCAAAGCGATAGCTTAGCAGGTAGGGAACTTGCCTTATACTCAGCCAACCTGAATTTGATCCCCTGAGACCGTCAGGAGTAATCCTGAGTGTAGAGCCAGTGATGTCTATGAGCACCTCCAGGCATAAACTCCAAAATGAAATGAAATTTGCCACATTTTTTCACTTTCCCCACACTAACTCTACCTTATGCTATTGTTCACATATTTTTATTTTGTTTATCATGTAAATGACCTCATATTATTGCTTTTCTTTCAAAATTTTGTTTTAGTTTTAATTTAAAATAAAAATAAATGCATTATTTGTGGTTTATGACACCTGGGAGTGCTCAGGAGTTTCTAGTAATTCCTGCTAGTGCTAGGGGCACAATACAGTGCTAAGGCTTGAGTATGAGACTTCCACATGCAAAGCCTGATTCCAGCTCACTGGGCAATTCAGTTCCAATACTGTTGTTGCTCTTACTCACATTGTATTTTGTCTCACATTGGTCATTTATTGGTTGGCATCAAAAAAGATTCAAGTTTTGATCATGAATGGATCATTTCATCTGAATAACTTATTTTGATATTTCTGTGAAATATCTGTGAAAACAGTATGATTTTAAAGATAGGGAGAATATTTTCAACTTGTGTTTTAGATCGCTTTCCCCTTTAAGATGTAGTTACCAGAAATGAATTTAAAATATATACCTAGCTCATTTGTGGTTAATGTTTCTTCAGGATAGCACTGAGATAAAAAGCATTTTATTTATTCATGGTTATTTTTTTATTTTTGGTTTTGGGGATACTCAGTGATTACTCCTGGCTCAGAAATCACTCCTGGCAGGCTCATGGGACTAGATAGGGTGATAGGGATCAAACCCGGTCAGTCCTGAGTTGGCTACATGCAAGTGAATGCCCTTCACACTATGCTATCGCTCCAGCCCCTAAACATTGTTTTAAATACCCAAAACGCTCCAGTGATTTATCAATGTTATATTTATTTTAACCAAAACTGTGCTATAAACTAATATGTGCCAAACTGCCTTTATCTTTTTTTTTCTGGTTATGTGTTTTCCAAATCTACAAGTCTTCCTTAGAATAAGCATGCTCGTTTCCATATGGTTTCTCTTAGGTTCCCAAATTTATTTAACTGAACACCTTTTCAGAAAAAAATTACTGTCATCCCATTTCCAAATTTTAAATTTTACTTTCTTTAAGAGAACATAAAGAAAGTGTCCTCTATTTGCATCAGAGGCTACTTTTACCTCCCTGGACCATTTTATTGCCTCCCCCTAAGATGTCACCACCCAATTTGGGAAAGATTACTCTGTATTTTCTTTCATCTATCAAAACAACAGTTAGGTCTACAAAGATTTTTCCTTGAACTATTCACATTCTTTACCCAAATGTTATCATATCGATCCATGATTTTACTTTATTGAACATACAGTATAAATGTTCTGGTTCCTTCAGTACACTGTTTCTTAATCTGTCTCACTCCAATAAACCATATATACACTCCAAGATTTGTTATATTAACTAACCCTTAGTATTGTAGTACTTAATAAACGAATTCTAGAGCATTCATATAAACTTATTTTATCAATTGGTGTTAGAATTTTATTCATTCATCTATTGTGGAGCACTTGGATTATTTCCAAACCTTCTCTATGTCATTAGTGTGCTACAATGAACGTAGGGAGTATCCACTGAGCATATTGTCAAAACAATTACTCTGAGGAATAATGTTTTTGTGTGCTTAGGGTCAGTAAGAAGGAGTAAAATTGCTATATATTAGTTCTAATTTTTGAGACTTTCCCATAACTGTTTATTTACCTGGGCCATATATCAATCCCTTCAGCATTAAGTGGGGGCTCTTCATTTCTAATTTTTTTTTTAGTTTTATTTTTTGCAGGGTGGGGCACACCTGGTGACATTCAGGGTTTACTCCTGGCTATGCACTCAGAATTCATTCCTGGGTTGGGGGGCCATATGGGACACTGGGGAATCAAACCATGGTCCATCCTATGTTAGCGTGTGCAAGGCACACGTCCTACCGCTTGCACCATCACTCCAGCCCTTCCGTTTATTGTTATACAACATCATCACTTATTGTTCAGAGTTATCTTGATAGAGGCCTTTCCAATTGGCTTAAAATGATATTTCATTGTTTTGATTTGCAGCTACTTGATAAAAATGAACAATTTTCTCATGTCTTTTGGCCATCTGTATACTTTGGGGTAAGTATCCGTCTAGAACTTCTCCACACTTTTGATGGTGGTATTTCTTTGCTGTTGTTGAATTTTGGGAGTATTTTATTTTACTTAGAAATTAACCCTTTGTCAGATGCATGGTGTGCAATTTTTCTCCCATTCAGTAAGATGTCTATTTTAGCCAAAATTTCCTATTACGTTCAGAAAATTTTAGTTTGATATAGTCCGATTTGTATATTCTTGGGTTTGTCTTCTATGCTAATAGCATAAATTTTGGAGATACCTTTGATAGTTAATTTAGAATAAGAATTTTGATTATATTTTCTTCAAAATACTCACAGCTACAGAAATAATATTAAAATATTTCATACATATTAAGATAACATTTGTTATGGTGTGAGATAGTGGTCAGTAGTCAAGTTAATTTCTATTTTTCTCTCTTAGCATTTGATTAGTTAGTTCCCATCCCCATTTGTTGAAGCATTTCTTCACTTTGCATGTACAGCATCTCTACTCATATATCTCATGACTTATTTCTGAGATCACAATTCTTTGCTATTTATCTGAGTATGCTTCTGAGTAGAACACATATTTTTTTCTGGAAATGAAATCATTTATGGAATCATACAATGTGGCAGTCATTTTGCTGTAATACCTTCACTAATAAATAAATCTTCTGATTATATTATAAAAACAGAGATTAAAATAGGTCCAAAAAGTGTTCAAAAATACAAAGATAGCACATATACACTGCTTTCTTTTAGAGAGTAACACTGAAATACATGGATGTTATTTTTCTTTTCTTTTTCTTTCTTTCTTTTTTTCTCACAAAATTGTACAATCTCTTAGCAGGGTGTGTACTCTTTCCCTAACTCTTCAACAGCATTTCAACAACAGACTAAATAAGAGTTATAACTTACTAAATTAATAGAACCCATTATTTGGTCTTTACATTTTGAAAGACCCTGGAAGAAATATCTTTTATATGTTTTGTAGATAGCCATCCCATTAGAAAGCACATCAATTGACTTTGCAGATAAGTCAAACCTGCCTAGATCAGTTAATTAATATAGATCCATCAGGGTAATAGAGATAGTACAGTGGGTAGGGCAAGGCCATGGCCTTGCACATCACCAACCCGAGATTGGACCCTTGGCCCATCAGTAAGACCTGAGCACAGAGCCAGAAATAAGCTCTGAACAGTGCTGGGTGTGACTCCCAAACACCCCCCCCCCGACAATATAAATGTTATTGTTAAAGAACATGGTCATCTTATTGTAATTATTTTTTTCTGATCCTTGAATATATAAAGGGAAGCTTCCTCTTTAGAGATAAACAGTTAATATGAACATTATCATGGTATCAAATTTGATATGATCTAAGCAGGTGTATATTAGCAGGAGGAAAACACATTAAAGCTCTCATAAATCTAAGTAGACTGATCTGATTTTGAGAGCATTCAGCTTTACTCCAAAGATTAGTATCTTTTTGAGAAAACAAAGACTTGGAGTCCAATTCAAAGGAATGATTGTGTTCAAGTTTGCTTCCTCAGCCTTTCTTCTCAATGCCTCCTCTTTGTATTATTCCATTTCTCTGAGTCCTTCCCTGTGCATGAGGCCAGAACAATGTACCTTAAGATTTGCTTTTGTAGAGATGAATCTTAGAGGGAATGCTGAAATTGTTGGAATCAAGTTCTTCTTTGATATACTTCCTCCATTTTACCCAATTAATTTTTAAGCTAATTTCAGATATTTAGTATCATATATATTTTAATGTCTAATAATCACTATAAGAAAGAAACAACATAAGTGCTCTCAAACAAGTGAACTTTTGGTATGCAATCAAATTTTGACATTTCTATTTATAAAGTATTTTGTTCAATGGTACTTTATTCTTTAAATTTCATTTAAATATTTCATTATCATTTAATATAATGACTTCAGTGCTGAAATTCTGTGAATTAAGCCATACTGAAGTGTGAGTCACAGGTGGTATGTGAAAACATTAACATGTTAAACCGTATTTTTATTATTTATTGATAACATGATTGATAATGCTATTAATGATAGGATTTCATTCATATAATGTTCTTTTTTTTTTTTTTTGGTTTTTCGGGCCACACCCATTTGATGCTCAGGGGTTACTCCTGGCTAAGCACCCAGAAATTGCCCCTGGCATGGGGGGACCATATGGGACACCGGGGGTTTGAACCACAGTCCCTTCTTGGCTAGTACTTGCAAGGCAGACACCTTACCTCTAGCGCCACCTCTCCGGCCCCCCCATTCATATAATGTTCTAACACTACACCCTCTATCACTGTCTCCATGTCCCTTCCCATTTCTCCTTGTATTCTCACAAGAGTGATTCTTTCTGTGAGACAGAAAGACTAGTGAAACACAGGACAAGTTTTATTAATGCCCCTACACTTAACACCTCTATATTGTAGCATGAAGAAAAACTAAGAGTTACAGATAGAAACTACAGCAAAATTATCTCACTAGTTCAATATTTTATTAGTGTCAAAGCATCTTAACTTTGACTTGTATAAGTAAACATTATTTCTTTAAGAATTTTAAAAAGAGATAGTTTTAGAGAATAGCATCTATTTTATTATTAGTTGTGCTACTAGAATTAACTTGAAGAGTCAAGAGATTTAACTTAATGAACATGTATATAGATTTTATATCCACTTAGATACAAAACTTTTGTAAGAAAGATAACACTTTTATTGCATTATATAACTTCATATTTTATAGGAGTCATAATGCAAACTTGTAAGCATAAATATACATGACGCAACAAATCAGCAATGTTAATCATTAAAGAATTGAAAAGATTGAAAACGTAAAACTAGAATTTGACAAGCAAAATACTAAATATGGCTTTTAATGAAAAGTAATTGTCTAGGAAATAATGATTATTTATTGCCATATTCTTTCTAGTTATTACTCAAGTTAACATAAAATTATGATCTCCATTTAAAATGATACATATTAATTAAGTGTATATTATATAGATTTTGTAACCTATTATGCCACTTGCCATGTACTTTCATCATATATACATATGTACATATATATATGTAGCTATAGACATACAGTACACACAGTTGTTTTAAGAACCCTGAATATGTTGGTTAAAACTATTACAATTTTTCTATTATAAAACTACTCCAAAAGTTGGCATGACTTCTTGGTATTGAAATTTAATCCTACAGAATTGGAAAAAAAAGCAACAAAATGTTGGTTATAAATACATTCTTTACAAAAGATTGAATAGTGGTCCCGCACTCATACTTTTATATTACAGTGAAAACATTTTAGTTGTTTAAAGATATTTACATCTAGTTATCCTTGGATTCTGTGTGAAATATACACAAGGTAAGAGTGAGAATATTGTAGGCAGGCCTATTTGTTATGTTTTTCTACTTCTTTTTTGCGTAAGTTCCAAATCTCATCTTTTGAGTTGTTGTTGATTTCTATTTGCCTTGTATTACTGCTGCTGCTGCTTCTTTTGGTGTTCTGGGAACTCTGGGTGACTTTACTTCGAGGAACAGGAAGGAAAGATTTAACTCTTGATACACCCAACTCAGTCTTTGATTTATTGTTGCTGCATTCGGTCTTTTGATGGCTGCTGAGAGGACTGACCTGTCAGAGAAAAGCAACCAAACTGGTGATCATATTTGATGCAGATATCAATCTTTGTTATCAGTTACTGTCCATTCTTTGAGCAAGCAGGTAGGTGTTTCTCCCTAAACACCAATTCTAAGAGCAAATATAGAGATATATTGACCCATTAACTTTACTAGGTCCAATATCTGATCTTCCATACATTTTTATGGAATCAAAAATGCCAGATACACGGATGATAGAGAACCAATGGTCTTGAGTCAGGAATCTCTACCAATAGGATTGTCAATAAACCTCAAAGAAGTTGTCAATTTTGGGGGGTCGGAGGGATGCACAGTGATAGGGTATTTGCATTGCATGCAGACAACCTGGGACGGACTTGGGTTCGATCCCTGGCATCCCATAAGGTCTCCCAACCTTGCCAGGAGTGAGTTCTTAGCACAAAACCAGGAATAACCCCTGAGTGCTGCCTTGTGTGCCCTCCTCAAAACAAACAAACGAAAAATAAACCAAAGGTTGTCAATTTTATATGTTCCTACCAGTTACTTGTAAGTCATTTTATAAATTAATACCACTTTGAATGAATCATAAATTTTTCTGCTTTAGATCTGTAAACATTGAACTATAACACAATCGGCAATCTTTTGGAGCATCTCACATATGATGCTTTCCCACAGATGGATACTAAGTTAAATTTTATTAACCAAACAAGAAATTGGATTTACTTAATAAGGCTCTCCAAATGTCTCAAAAATGCTATTGATTATTTTTCCTTTTTTAAAAAGTAAGAGTTAATGCAATCAAATGGTAATATAATCATAAGAAGATTAACAATATAAAACTAGAAAAGATACTTAAGACTTTTAAGTCACTTTTAAGGCAAGTGACTGGCTGGCTTCATTTGGTAGTTATATTCTCCTTAAAATCTGTAAAAAGGATTTAGATATGGGTCCATGAGGCCAACCACAACTTACTTTTTATTTTTAATATAAAACCTTTATTTAAGAAGTATGGTTACAAAATTGTTTATACTTAAGTTTCAGTCTTTCAGTCATAGAATTTATACCAGCCTCTACCAGCGCAATTTTCTTGCCACTAATGTCTCTGTATCCTTCCCATACATCTCTTCCTGACTGTCTCTGGGGCAGTGATTTGCTTTTCTCTCTCTCTCTCTCTCTCTCTCTCTCTCTCTCTCTCTCTCTCTCTCTCTCGTCTCTTTTTCCTTTTGACAATGTGGTTTGATTTATCGTTAATTAAAGAGCACCATACATGTCACTTTATCCTCTTTCAACACATTGTGATAGCGGGCCTTTCTCTACTCTAATTGCACCCACTGCTCATTGTGGCAAGCTTCCAACAATAGACTGGTTCTTCTGTACTTCATCATTAATGTCTCTAGATATTATTACAAAATTGCTTTTTACTTTTTTATACCCCACAAATAAGTGAGATTATTCTATGTCTGTCCCTCTCCTTTTGACTCATTTCCCTCAATATAATAATCTCCATGTCCATCCATGAATAAGAAAACTTAATGACTCTATTTTCCTTATGGTTGCATAGTATTCCATTGTGTAGATGTACCACAGTTTCTTACACCATTTATCTGTTGTTGGGAACCTGAGTTATTTCCAAATTCTGGCTACTGTAAATAGAGCTGTGATGAACATAGGAGCACAAAGGGCACTTTTATATTATGTTTTGTGTTCTAACCCCAACTTCTTTTTTGGTTCCAATCACCAGCAAATTCAACCATATGCAGTACATAGGAGATATGTCATAAAATGACAATTTCCAACTGGTAAATAGAAACTATAAGAAGTTACTCCATTCATCTGTTGTTGGGAACCCTAGTTGTTTCTAAATTCTGGCTATTGTAAATGGTGCTGTGACGAACATATGAGCACAAAGGGCATTTTATATTATGTTTTGTGTTCCCACCCCAACTTTTATTTTGGTCTCAATCACCAGCAAATTCAACCCATATTCAGTGCACAGGAGACATGTCATAAAATGACAATTTCCAACTGGTAAATAGAAACTATAAGAAGAGAATGAACTTAATCTGGAAACCCAGTGGGATTGTGCTAAAGAGAAAGCAAAGAATAAAGATGTTATTTTTGTCAAGTCCCTTTTTTTAGTTTAAATTGGGAAGGCAGATGAGAGCATCTTACATAATTGGAGGCAGGAAATATCCTCATCGAATGAAGTATCAAAATTTCCAGACCCACGTCCAATACTTAAAACTATGACTACATATGTGGAGTTTAACATTTAAATTGTAAGAAATAAAAATAAGCCAACGAGGTAAGGTATTTGCCTTTCATGCAAAAGGTCATTGGTTCGAATCCTGGTGCCCTATATGGTCCCCCGTGCCTGCCAGGAGCAATTTCTGAGCATGGAGCCAGGAGTAACCCCTGAGCACTGCGGGTGTGACCCAAAAAAAAAAAAAAAAAGGCAACGATAACTGACTCAGAGAGCTAGATTATGAAACCTTGTTTGCTAAGTGTGGGATTAGGGGTTGTTGAGACTGATTCTGAATTGGGGGCTGTTGAAACACTGTATGCCTGAAACATTGCTGTTCACATATGAAAATCACAGTGGCTAAAACAACAGCAAATCTGAGTTTGGAGTGTAGAGGCTAGGCATGGCTCTTGGAATCTATGGAGTTCTTGTAGGTGTGAGTTGGAATCTGAGATATAAGGCAGAACTGAGGGGCTGCCACTGAGGGTCAGAACAACTCTAAACATGAAATATAAAGAACAGAGAACACAATGGCTATGAGTGATGTTATTACACTCTGGTGGACAAGAGCAAGGTTTGAGTGTAGTTCTCACATGGGAAATAGCAAAACTCAAATAGGAAACTGGAGCACATCTGGGGTAAAAGTCCAAAGTTCTATATAAATAAATAAATATTCTATATAAATAAAGTGATATATTTATTAGTTTATATTCAATAGAATATTGCTTTCAAGAATTATCAATGTATAGTGATTCACTCAGCATTGACTATCTGCTAATAGTGGTCCTCAAACTAGGGCCTGCGGGCCACATACTGTATTTGTTCCCATTTTGTTTCTTCACTTTAAAATAAGATATATGTAGTGTGCATAGGAATTTTTTCGTAGTTTTTGTTTTTACTATAGTCCGGCCTCCAATGATCTGAGGGACAGTGAACTGGCCCCCTGTTTAAAAAGTTTGAGGACCCCTAGAAGTTAAAAGGATACTACAGTTTGGGAGGCTCCCAACCAGTGCTCAGGAATTCCAAAGGCCTCTAGAGCAACATGCACCAGTGCGGAGTGGTATGAAACGAAGTCTCTATCTGATATCTAGATCTAAGCTTCTGCTTTTTTATTTTAATTTTGGGCCACACCCAATAATATTTATGGCTTACTCCTGGCTCTGTGTTCAGGGATCACTCCTGGTGGTGCTTGGCCTATGTGTGGTGCTGGGGATTGAACCAGGTTGGCCATATGAACTAGGATGGCCATTATATTTCTCTGACACTAGATTCAAACTTCTTTAAACTATGGACCTCCACTCTGGATAAGGACTAATATGGAATAATATGTTACATATCACAAGTAAATGAATAAGCACCTCTGACGGCACATTTGAATACAAAGTGGTAGACTCTAAGGAGGAGAAATCTGTTTTGTCTAAGCCCTAGACTGCAAAGGAAAATTTCCAAGAAATTTAAATGTCCTTTAGGTCAATGTTGTATCACAACTCAAGTACATCAAAATTTCTAAGGATACTGGGGGTTACAAAAATTTCTCAAGTGGGGCTGAATGATGGCGCAAGCAGTAGGGTGCCTTCCTTGCCCACGCTAGCATTCAAATCCTGGCATCCCATATGGTACCCCAAGCCAGCCAGGAGCGGATTTTGAGAGCACAACCAGGCATAACCTCGAGAGTCACTAAAAAACAAAAAATAAAACGTGCCAGAGAGGTGGTTCAGGCGGTAGGGTGTTTGCCTTACAGGCGTTAACCGGGATGGACTGCGATTCTATCTCCTGGAGCCCCAGATGGTTCCCCAAGCCAGGAGCAATTTCTGAGCACATAGCCAGGATTTATTAACTGGATGGTATGTTAGCCTTTTTTCTCAATTAAAAAAAGACAACAATATCAGTATCTGTTATTGATACTAATATTGATAATTATTTTCCACTCAAGTAAATAAAAACTTCCCCTGAAGCAAAAGTTCTTATCTTCAGTTGCATAATAAAATTCCTTTGAGAATTTTGTTTTGTCTTGTTTTTAGTTTTGCTTTGTTTTTGTTTTTGGGCCACACCTGGTGACACTCAAACATACCATCCAATTAATAAATCCAATTTGGTTCCATGACTGTTGGTGCAGATAGGAGTTAGAGTGTGTCACATAATTGAGCAAGAAGATAATGTCTTCAATATTCTTGTCTTTCAAACAAATTCTAATGGCTTAAGATTCCTGTTTTGCCACTAGAGAGAACATGACTTAAACTAACCCAGAGAACTATTTCTTCTACAGGGATGATTTTCTGCTAACAGAAGGAACTGGGTATATAACCAGGAAAGACTTATTGAGTTTATCAGGACAGACAAGGAATGAGCCTGCCAAGTTTCTAGAAGACTCCCAAGTGTTAATTTGCCCTCTGCTGGCATGGTCTGAAAAAACAGCCACTGGAAAAGATTCCTTCAACTTTGTATCGGGCAAATGAAGAGCAGAGCAAATTGTTCTACCATAGTTCTACAGTCTCAGCTTAGAGAGTATAGATGACCATTTAAAAAAATCCTTCTTAAAACAAAGCTACCCCAAACTAACTAGTTTATCCTACTTCCAGAAGGTTTTTTTTTTTTTTGGTAGATGGGGAGGTATCATATCCAGTGTGGTGCTGAATGAAATATGAAAAATCTGATGTGATCTCAGCTCTTTGACTAATCTCCTTGGACCCCAATATTATACTTTGATGAATAAAATATATTGTCACAATCCAATGTGGTCATATGGCAGAGGTACAGGGTATAGAAATGTTTCAACTAGAAATTTAAATAATGGTAACCAGTCACTATAAATGAACATTTTGGGGAGGGTTCCCAAGCAGTGCTGAGTGAGAACCAGAGGTTCCACCTAATAATTTTCAGTAAACTGGGACAGAGGTTAAATGTGAGAGCCTGACAATGTAGTTCGAGGGATCAAACTAAAGTCAGCTGCAAGCCAAGGAACAGACCTTAACTCTTGTACTATCTGTACATCTTTCCAATGAACATTTTTTTATACAGGAAAGAGCAACTTAACACTGAGGAAAAAGTAGATCATTGTTCTTCTGCCCAGTTTCACGTGACGCATGTTGCCACACACAAGAGTTTTACAAGAAATTGTTAAGAATGCTTCCACAGGCCCAAGAAATGTGCTGAGTCATAGTTCAGGGACAGCTTCTGAAAAAACATTTTTTGCCAGAATTCACAGTGGTGACCTTGGACCAACTGCTGAGGTCATTTTCTCCAAACTGTACTTGTGTTGGTTTCCAGACTGTTTGTAAATTCAAATCAACCATCCAGACTTTCTGGCAGCAAGAGCCAGAGAAGTTGCCTTCTCTTGGAAAACCGCATATACTTTTACTTCGAACCTCAGTTTGATCATCCTCCCCTTCCCCCATCGTTCAGCAACAGTTCACATACTTTCACATTAAACTCATCAAGTCGGAAACTAAAGAAGTAGCTTGAGAGGAAAGGCAGTAGAGCTCTGGGCTGCCAGGTGATAAGGATTATTACCTTAGAAGTCTCACCGTGTTTACTCTATAATCCTGCTTTTCCTCTTCAACAGGTCTTGGAACCATCATGTGAGAGATCAGAACAGGGAACAGTATGTTCATCATAAAGGACATGGCTTGGTGAACAAACCACATCTCACAAAATGCCTATCTAGAGTAGATTCTCACAAAATGGACTACTAGACAAGAAATAGTTCAATTGTTTCTGTTTACCCAGGAGTTTCAAGTTAGAACATCTCCTGACATTCATTAACCAATTGTGGAAGCTATTTGGAAGAATCAGTGAAGTCTTTTGCAATTCTATTCTGATCTAATTTTAAAGGAAAGTCTTTAAATATATATATATATATATATATATATACACATTTAAAGACTTTCCTTTAAAATTATATATATATATATATAATATATATATATATATATAATGCATGCTTGTGGAAGTTAAGAAATAAAACTTAAAATAAGATGCTTTTTGTTTTAATTAAGCATATTTCTAAACTTCAGGAAATCTTAAAATTTCTCATGTGTAAAGCAAGTACTTTTGGGGGGTTTGGTCCTGTTTTGGTGCCACAGTTGGCAGTGCTCAGGTCTTACTTTTGGCTCCACTCTCAGGAATCACTCCTTGCAGGGTTCAGGGAACCACATGTGGTATCAATAATCGAACCTGATGTTACCCTCTGAATTATCAGTTTAACCCTTAAAGCAAGTACATTTTAAATGGCACTGTTAAGAAAACAGAAGTTATATCATTTCTTCTACTGACCTGTAGATATAAAAAGCAAATGGACACTTGCTCAATAGCCATCAAAAATCTTGGAATTCAAACAGTAATCTTTA
>PVKC010039819.1:0-12462 GCA_004027635.1 Crocidura indochinensis | reverse complement strand
AAACAAGTATAAGACCACTAAGCTGTAAGCTAGGCACAGAGGAGACCATCTATTCTAGCAGCCCCAAGGGAGAGGGAGGTGGATATGGGTGGTAGGATGGGAATGGAGGTGGAAGGAGGACAATTTGATATGGGAATCCCCCTGATTTTATGTTAATATGTACCTAAAATATTATTGTCAACAATATACAAAAAATAAATATTATTTAAAAAAATAAAATAATAAAAAAATAAGAACTTTGAATTCTCTACAGACTAGACTACCTGTTGAACTAATAAGCCCCAAAGCTGACAAAACAATTAAGGCATGTGATACTTTAAAAGTCCTTTTTGAACTGACAAGTCTTTGTTTTTTAAGAAATTAGGGCCGTGCAATACAGATGTTGTAGTAGATTTCATGAAACTCTATCTCTGCTGGATAAGCCAACTAAGATAGTTAACACCTTCACAAAGAAAAAGGCTTTGAAGGAAGAAATGGAAGAGATGGGCCTAGCATACATATACAGGCCCTTCATCCTCAAAAGTTGACTATACATTCTTCTTCAGTACACACTGGAAATTCTCCAAGACTGATCACATGCTGAGCTACAAAATATATCTCTATAAAAATCAAGAAGATGTATATCATATCATATCATATTATATCATATCATATCATATCATATCATATTATGTATCTCAGATCATGATGCTTCAACATTGGAAATTAATCACAAAAGGAAATGGGAGGAAAAATTCAAACACTTGGAAATTAAACAAAATAAAGAATTTTGAGTCAAACAAAACAAAAACGAATTCAAAACAAATAAAAAAGAAATTAGGGCTCTTTCATTCTGTGCTTGAGACTATTACATTCATTATATACTCAGGAACTTATTTACTTAGCTGAGGATATTGTTTATTTAAATTACACGGTATTTTGAATATATACAATATTTTGCAGGCTTCAAGGAAAGTTTTATTTTAAAATACAATTTCTAAAATAAAGCTCCAGATTACTAGGCAATTAAGCTTAAGAACTTCATTTATTTAGCTGGAAAAATGAACTTCATTTTAATTACATGGTATTTGGAATACATGAATCACTAAAACTTTGTACCAACTAAAGCTCTTAGTCTCCATTTAATATATGAAATTTCTGGATATCTTTAAGAGGACTGTTACAACAAGAAATTCAGTTATTAAATCTACTTTATCCTAAATATGCTGTAATTTGTATTTATCTACTCAGAATAAGCAGGGTACATTACAATGAATAATTAAAATTTTCTTTATTTGTGCTCTATTATATTAGTCACAGTCACAGAAATAAAGAGTTCAAGAGTCCTTTTGGTATAGGAAGTTGAGACTGATGGTGGTTGTGAATTCAGAACACTGCTTGAAACTCTATCTTTAACAGTATTAAAATACTGTTTTAAAATCTGATTTAAATCTGTTTTAAAATACTAATTTAAAGATCATAGTGTCTCAGTAAAAACTGAGAAAAAAATTCCTTAGATAAATGTATTTCTGAAACCAAGTATCAACAGCCAATAATTTTCTTTGTCTATACATGTACAGATAAGAACCTATTTATCTTTGACTAACGTAACTGACAACCAAGCCTCCATGTACTTTTATCACAGTATGTCATACTGTTTACAAAAATAAATACAAGCTGTAAGCTCTCTGCTAACATGTCACTTTTCCAGTTCAGAGATGATTTAAAAAAAGAGCACAGCCAAGGTCTTGGAGTAGAAATGTTGATACTAAAGGCTGTGGGTGAACCTGCTGCTGAAGTATTTGTCTTTTTGGTTTTTGTTTTGGGGCTTTACCCAGCAGAACTGAGGGATTACTCCTAACTATGAGCTCAGGGATCACTCTTGGTGAGGTTCAAGGAACCATATGAGGTGCCAGGGATATACCACATGGCTGGGCACATGCAACAAAATGCCTCACCTACAGAACTCTCTCTCCAGCCCAAAGAGCTGGAGCTAAAGCATAGTGATTTAATAAGTGTCCTATGGGGCACAGGAGATAGATGTGAGAGTCATTATAACTGGTCCTACTCTCAGCCATGTCAATGATGACATGCTGTTAGAATGGCTATATTTGTATCTCTGAGAAATCAGAAATCTGGATGCTATTAGTCTCTGGGGTTCCTCTTTGCAGATAAATCACTTACTCTCAGCTATGAATTTTTATTTAAGGCAGGGGAGCTACCATACTGTTAATCTGAATGTTTCAGTATACAATATTGGCTCTCTCCACCATGATCTCTTAGGTCCCTTTTAATCCTCCCATCCCCTTAATAGGCATTTCAAAAAGTGGTTACCAAAAGAAAAATGGGCAAAATAGTGAGGATTTCAGATTCCAAAATTAAAACAAAATAAAACAAAACATAACCAAACCACAGAAACATTTAGGGCAAGCAGGTGAGAGAGAGAGAGAAAGAGAGAGAGAGAGAGAGAGAGAGAGAGAGAGAGAGAGAGAGAGAGAGACCTACAAGTTTAGTAGTCTTCTACTAACCTGCAGAATGTAAAGCTTGAACTCGTTCCAGATACTCATTTATTTTTTCTTGGATATTTTCTAGGCCTGATCCTGCCATTTCAGCATAAATTAAAGCTTGTGCAGCTTCCTAATACAAAAAAGAGAGAGAAAGGAATATAAAAGATGAGTTACAATTTGATCTTTCTTTGCCACTTCTAAACAATAAGTCTTTAAGATACTTTATTTTAAATAAAATAAGTATTATACAATCTTTCAATGCCTTTACTTTGGTTTTGAAATTCAAATTTCTTCTACACTGAAACTTACAGACTAATACACAAGGATTGACTGATTTTATTTTTTTTAGAATAGTGATTTACGTTTTGTTTTCCTTTTTCAGTGTGCAATGGGTTAGACTTAAAAATTATCTTTTAAGGGAAGTATTGAAGCCTTTGAAAGAATTAAAAGAGATAGTCACACAAAAGTATCAATAAATTATAAGGATTGAATGTCTCATAATGGAAAGTACTCTTCTCCACATAATATACTGTCAAAGGTTATTTACTAAAAGATTACATATTAAAAAGGTTACATAAACAGAATTTCAGTTGTATGAAATAAGCTTCCCTGAAATAAGAGAACCTGACTTAGTCTTCCTGATTTGGCTCTTGTACAATTAAATTATTATACTGTGCCTTCGGAGGAAGAGCTTGAATTTTCCTTATTACAGTTTGTACAAGGACCAGAGATTTCTCCAAAGTAATGATCTTCTCTGTAACTAATCATGTACTTCTTGGAGACGCATGCCTTTCTGGATGAAGAGTCATCTACAGATGGTTTTTGTTTTTATTTTAGGTCCATATTCAACTATGCTCAGGGCTTAAGCATGGGTCTGTGCCCAGGGATCATTCCTGGCAGGTTCAGGGGACCATAAGAATCTGTGGAATGTAAGGTAAGGGCTTACCTGCTGAACTATCATTCCAGCCCTTGGAGCATCACTTTTTGTTTTTTTGGTTGTCATTTTTGTTGTTTTGGGGGCTATATGTGACGATGCTCAGCAGTTATTCTTGACTGCACTTTGGAATTACTCCTGACAGACTTCAGGACGATATGGGATGCTGATTATCAAACTCAGGTTGGCCTTTTACAAGGCAAGCACCCTACCCTCTATTCTATCTCTCTCAACCCAGGAGCAATCACTTTTTGAATCCATTACTTAACCCAGCATTGTTCCGCAGAGCAGCACAAAAATCAGTAAAAACATACTTTTCATTAAAATAGAAATTCGGTCTAAAGCTATGGGAGTAGTGAGATTATTTTCTCAGAATCTGTCAATTACTTGGGGGAGGAAAACTCAACTTCACATGAAAACATAAATATTATATTTCAGGGAAGAGAATAAGCCTCTCTCTCCCATGATTTGGGCAAAGTGGTTTTTAAAATACCTCATGTAATCCTCTGCACACAGATGGGGTGAGTGACCCCCAAATTAAAAAATACACATACAATTACATAGTATTTAATGTACCTTTGTGCTACTAAATACATCACATCTACACTAACATTAATGAACTGATATGATATATGTACATATTTCATTCCTTCAATTACCTTGCTTATAAATTTCAATCTTCAAATGACCTCGCTCAAAGTAAATACAGTTTTTAAATCATTAATATCAATTTTACTTAGTTTTCATAGTTGAAAATGGCTGACAAATTAAAGAGCCTCATAGAAAAATGAAAGGTGATATTGTGTTAAGTTTATAACTGAAGTTCCTAAAAGTGCACACTGTCCTGACTTACTCAAGGATTAAAAATTCTTTTGAATGGCAAGCTTATAACTTTAGAGCTGTGTAATAATATTACTGTATAATACATTTTAGAGCCAATATTGCAGCAAAGTACTATTACTACAGTATAGCAGATACTCTGAAGCTATGTCTTTAGCCTCAGCTATTATGTTACAAGGCAGTATTTTATACAATTTGTTACCAACTATTACAAGCCTACTGAGCTTCAGAGAAATAGCAAATTCATGAAATTGCCTCCCCACAAGAAATCACAAAGAATGATCATGAGACACCCAGTTTCTAAAATCAAGGCAATATTGGGTTTAGAAAAGCAAACCACATTGCTGATCCACAAGGAAGACAGGGATCTGGGTGGGCAGGAAAAGTCTGTCTGCAAATCTTCAAGATGGATGAGAAAATACACCTTTTGGATTTAATAACTGTATTCCAGGTGAAGTTGGGAAAAAATATGCCTGTATAAAACACCAGATATAAGGATATTCATGGCATCATTAACTTACGCTGGAGACCCAGAACAGACCCAAACACCCATAGCATTTTGGAATCAATGATGGTTCCAGCAACATAACAGAATAGTAACCATTAATTACTCATAGGACATTACCAAAAAAATCGATTTAATGAATTTTAGAAGTAGAATGAAAAGGGTAGATTTAAAAACAAAAGCACACATAATGCCACCCAATTTTGTCTCTAAAAAAGAGGGGTGCCCCTCGTGGCATGGATAAACAATTGATAAACATCAAAATGTGGGGTGGGGGGGGTAGGTCAGAGATGTTTTTTAAATTCGATATTTATATATTTGATATTTCCTTAAAATTTTTTCACCCTGGGATGGCCAGACATCCTTGAGGGGTGCGTTTCTCAACTGGGGCCGCCCCACAGGGGGCCCCCCAATTCACTCAGGGAGAAGGCAGGTATATGAAGGGGGTGTCTAGCACAAGGCTGGGGGGCCAGCCAGGTAGGAGGAGGTGGATGGGGCTGACTGAAGTGGGGTTCAGGAAACTGTGGAGAGATGGGGGAAAGCTGGAGGAGCACTTTTTAGGGTGCAGCGGGGAGCACTTCAAGCAGTGCAAGCAGGCCAAGCGATGGGCTGGGTGGGAGGTGCCAGCCCCTGGTCCTGTGTCCTCAGGAGCTGAGAGGCGGCGAGGCGTCGCCTCAGGAGCAGATCGGGTGGAGGTGGAGCGGAAGGGCCGCGGGTTCGAGGCCCCGAGACGGCATGAGGGCGTGAGGGCAGGCGACGGCCCGGGCCTTGGCGGGCCTCCCCGGCCCTGGGCCTGTCCGCCGGCGGCCGACCTCACGCCCCACCTTGTAGTAAAACACCGCCTCGGAGTAGCGAGCTTCGTGATCGCGCTGCACCGCCAGCCGGGCGAACTGCACCGCGTCCCGCTCCAGCGCCGACGGGTCCATGTCCTCCTTTCAGGGCCTCCTCCGCGTCTCCTCGGCCCGGCGCGCCCCTCCGGATTGTCAGCGCTTGGCCACGCCCACCTGTCTCACTGCGCAGGCGCCGTCGGCTCTTCTTCCTGGTTCCTCTTAGACGCCGGGGGCGGGGCCGCCCGGAACGCCCCGCCCCTAAGGCCTGTCATCGCCTGGTCACGCCCATCCTCCCCAGTACGCAGGCGCAGACCGTCTTTTCTTCCAGGTTCCTCATAGAAACCGGGGGCGGGGCCGCCCGGAACGCCCCGCCCCTAGCCTGTCATCGCCTGGCCACGCCCACTAGCTCTACTACGTAAGCGCCGCCGTCTCCTTCCTGGTTCCTCTCCGACGCTGGGCAGCGGGGCCTCCAGTCAGCGCTCGGCCACGCCCACTGAATCCACTGCGCAGGCGTTGTCTCTTCCTGGTTCCTCAGAAACCGGAGCCGGGGCAGATCGCGCTCTGAGTGAGCCCAGGTGGGGCTCGCTTGAGGAATTCCCGGAGCCCACGTGACCTCTTTGGCTTCCGGGACTGGACGGAAGAAGACCGCAGTCAGAGCAGTGGAGACACAGCTGAGACGTGACGGCGACACTGCGCGTGAGCACTACTGAAGCATCCCTCACTTGGGTGAACCAAAGCACTTGCTCCAAAATCTAGTTTGATTTTTATTTTTCAAAGACTTCACTAAGTAAATCAGGAACGTAAGGACAGACAGTCTTTCTGAGATCCTTTTCAATAGCCTTTATTTTTTTTATTTTTATTTATTTATTTATTTTTTGGTTTTTGGGTCACACCCGGCAGTGCTCAGGGGTTACTCCTGGCTCCATGCTCAGAAATTGCTCCTGGCAGGCACGGGGGACCATATGGGGCACCGGGATTCGAACCGATGACCTTTTGCATGAAAGGCAAACGCCTTACCTTCATGCTATCTCCCGGGCCCCTCAATAGCCTTTATTTTTAAAAAATACACTCATATTTCTAAGTATATTACACACCAAAGGATGGTGGACTTGTTCTCACAGACATTGCATGCCATTGCATTGTCACATGTGTCCTTTAGGTTGATGTCTCCTGTTGATTACTCGAACGGGTGATTATTGGTCTGTTTGGTAGGTGAGCATATCTTCCCCTCTCCCTTTATAGTCTAAATTCATCCCTTTCATGCCTGAGACTGTGGATTTGCCCTAAATATGCTCCCAGCATGGAGATGAAATTCTGTCACATGTTTGCAAAGAAAAGATTGCATAAAGTCTAATGTATCATAAAAAATACACTAGAGAGTGAGAGCTGCTGCACTGTGTAAGAAACTCAGAATTCAGAGTTAAAGCCAAGAAACAAGAGTCAGGATAGATAGATAGATAGATAGATAGATGATAGATAGATAGATAGATAGATAGATAGATAGATAGATAGATAGATAGATAGATAGATAGGAGAAACACCAGGAGGGCATGAGGACTGGGAAGCTGGGCCCAGTGAACACACAAAGCAACCACAGCAATCAGGTGCAATGCATTTTCAGTCAGAGCCTTTATTCCCTTCATTGTACCTTTAATAAATTATTATGGAGGCAGGATAGGACTACCCATTGGTGCTCCAGTGTCCTTAGACCATGCTGGGTATTCCCTGCTGACCCTTAACTCCTATATTATTTCTCTGGCCCCTTTAATAGATTCTTTTAACCAATTGACCTCCAAGTTAAAATTGCATTCTTGTTTCTTAAAATCATCATCATCAACAACAAAACCTATTCAAATGAGTGTTGCAAACACATGCTTGTCCTTAGAGACTACATTTTTATACACAACCCTGGGTTGCTTCTTTACTAGTTTTATCCCACCCTTGCGCAAAAGCTTGCACCCACAGCAGGTGTTTCCAGAAAGTAGTTTTAAATGTTGGGTGTGCTTAATTGGCTGTCAGTGTATAATGTGCCCTTTCCAATGATAGGACCACCCCACTCAAGATCCTACAGAACACGAGCTCAGGACACATCCCCATGGTGTTTCCGTTTGCAGGTTTTCCACAACGGAACCCCAAGCTACAAGGAGAACACAGTTTCTCTTTTGTGTCTCATATACCCCTGGTCATCACAGTGAATAGAATTTATAGTTCACCTCAAATGGAGTGTTCCCTCAAACATTTGGGTAGCTATAATCTCATCCTGAATGTATTCATTTATTCACTATATGTTAAATTGCTTGTTCATATGTTTGGTAAACAATTCCTATGTTGTGCCACACAACCTCTCAGACCCTGACCTCTAGAAATTCCCAATATTCGTGGTCTCTTCTTCTCCCTAAGTGGGAATCGTCCCTATCCCACTCAATGTTCTGTGGGTTTCCATTTGAGAAAGGCAGAAACAAGCACTGGTTCATGCTTTCTTGTTCTAGCTGCTCATTAGTACATCAGAAACCAGATTTACAAATCATTGACAGATTGGAGACAATGGAAATAGGAAGAAAACAGAAGTTTCTGGAGAAAGGCACATATTGAGCTTTATTTTACAAAAGATCATTTGCTCCATTTGCACTCTTAGGTCTAATCACATGAATTTTCCACTCAAAAAGGGTCATATATCTGCTGAAATCTGCAATTTTCTGTGAATCAGATTAATTATAAATACAGTCAAGTTGTGTGAGACAAATACCCCAATATCATCTTATTCTGCCACATATGCTACAAGATATATATTTCACAATGACTTCAAAGGGACTATAAACTATGATAGCTCAGTAAAAATTAATAAAAATAAATATATTTCAAAATATATGCACATATATTAATTTTATATAATCTAGCAACATATGAAGGAAACCATATTGATTTCACTCATGAAATTAAAAATAGATTGATATTTAGTAAAATTATAATCAAATGTATACATAATTCAAATGCATTAGAATTAGAATGCATATAAATTTCATATCTACATTAAAGTTTGGATATATAATTATCCTAAAAATATAGATCTTAATTTTACTTTTTGCTTGATTACTTTAAGATGTATTATTTTGAGGGTGCCTCAAGTGGTGCTTAGAAGATCTGGTAATACTCTGATTCCTGGTAATTCTCTGCCAACCAAGTTTGGGATTCAAATGTGAGTGTCCATGAATTGGGGTGCAATTTTAGCTACTGAAGATTACCTTGTCATCCTTGGTGTTGGTCAGAGGTCTCCAGAGCCACACCTAGTGGTTCTCAGGGGACCACATGATAGTGAGGATGAGTACAAGGTAAGAGCCTCACTCTTGTTCTATCTCTCCAGCTCCTTATTATTAGTAGTAATAGTATTATTAGATTTTTATGGGAGACCACACCTAGTGCTCAGGGATCACTCCTGGCAGGGCTGAGGGGCAGTATGGGAGTGAAAGAAATGTAATGGGGCTGGGCGAGGGGGAGAGGCTGCAAGCAAGGCATGTGTACTGCCCACTGTACTATCTCTCTGGCCTCTTCCTTAGTATTTTTTTTTTTTTTGGGTTTTGGATCACACCCGGCAGTGCTCAGGGGTTACTCCTGGCTCCATGCTCAGAAATTGCTCCTGGCAGGCACGGGGGACCATATGGGGCACCGGGATTCGAACCGATGACCTTTTGCATGAAAGGTAAACGCCTTACCTCCATGCTATCTCCCCGGCCCCAATCCTTAGTATTTTTAACAGGGCCCTCTCTAGAGGATTTCAGGGACTCAGGACTAGTTCATGAAATACTTAGTCCAGGAGAAGATTCGTCAAGGTTTGGTGTTTAGGCCAGAGATGCCATATTTGTGCAAACTGGTGCTGGAGGCCACTAGGGCCACACCTGGTAGTTTTCATGTCCATATAATGCTAATAAAAGAACTCTATGCCTAATGCATGCCAGGCATGGGCTCTATCCTTGGAACTGGGCTCTATCCTTGGAACTATATTCCCAGTCCAATGTCTTTCCTAGTTGTAAGATAGAACTTAATTATGCACTCATCTCCTCATAGTCTCTAAAACTATACATTTATTTCTCTGAATACTTATTTAGGCTTCATTTGTTTTATTTTATTTTATAAATAGCCTAAAGTTATAAGACTATTAATTATTTATTCATTTAACTGGTTCCTGAATTTAAAATTTAGTAGTGAAAATTAAGAAAGGGTTTATTAGACCAAGGACTATATTTCTGTTGCTCCTTTGTAGTCACCATCTTACTGAGGTAAACAACAAAACAAAATTTAGGAAACAAAGAAATGAACCCTAAAAGGATTCCTGCAACAATCTATTCTATTGACTCTGCAAATTTTATCTTTCAAGCCAGATTTATGGTAATTTATGAGAACACACTGCCACCTTATGTTTACATGTGGACATTACACTGGATGCTTTATTGGATTCTTGGATCTAGTGTCACAGAAATGCTTTATTATTTGACCACCAATTTGTTCATTCAACAAACGTTTTTGCTAAACACTTTTCATCATGCTGATTTCCAATGCAAGTCACTCTGGAACTCTGAAGGCAAAGGCATCAATCAACCCTACAGCAGAAGAGAAATGGGATCAAAGATCTGGGGTAGAGGTGGGAAGAAAATGTGGAAGTAAGGTGGAAAGAAAAGGCTTCCAAACCTAAGAAACAAGCAAAAATGTTACCCTTTTAAAGGCGCCTGAAAAGACATCCTTCTAAACTGACAGGTCCGCAGGCTTTGTGGCCTGTATTAAACAAGACAGACAAGGTATGGGAAGGCCAACGAGGCTGGAGCAGAAAGATCTGGAAGGTCAAATTCACACAGAACTGCCTGGGAGGTGGATAGTCATACACAAAGTCTGGAGGTCCTTGTGAACTTGTGAAAAACACGATTCTAACTTGTTCCTACGCACAGTCTCAGATCACTCAATCCATTGTACTTTCTGAGCTTTCTTACAGAGAAGTTGGACCTTGTGGTAGGAATTAATATTGCAATGTTGCTCATCCTTTATTCAAGATCCTTTATTCAATGTGGAAATTTGGCAGTCATGATTTTCCTTGAAATTATGTCTTGTTTTCTGTTCAGGGATCATCATTCTCTGATGCCTGGTGTCTTCAAAACCATCATTCTATATATTGTATTTGGCTTTAGCTCATGTCAGTTCAGAAGTTAATTTGGTCCCGGCTTTTCCATCATGTCAGACATCCTGGTGATCTATTTTCATTCAAATGTGTGTGTCTTTATAATTTTGTCTCATGTAATAGTACTTAGATTATGATGACTACTCTGTAATATAGTCAATCATGGATGACTGTGGGACTCTGTTCTCATTTTAGGAGGAGGAGAAAGGCACTTATGAAAGGAAGAGTAATCTCAGATTAATTCATTGCTGTATGCAACTCGGTTGTGTGTGCATGATGACCAGAACACCTAAATCAAAAACTTGAGCTTGGGGCTGGAGCAGTGATGCAGCAGTAGGGTGCTTGCCTTGCATGCGGCTGACCTAGGACAGACCTTGATTTGATCCCCTGGGATCCCATATGGTCCTCTAAACCAGGAGCAATTTCTGAGCACATAGCCAGGAGTGACTCCTGAGTTTCACCTGATGTGGCCCAAAGCCCAAAATAAATAAATAAAAAACAACCTTAACACATGAAAAAAAAAAAAAAACAACAACCTTGAGCTTTAGTTTGATGGCTCTTCAGTGTAAAATGTGCTTCTCTAATTCTTGCTGTGGAGTAGTAAGCTTGTGGGTCTTTCTTGCTGGCTCAGTGTCAGGTTTGGTCAGAGATAGACACAGAATAGACACTGCAAAGTCAAAGCCAGTGGAATAGACTGTCCTTCTTGCCTTTCTGACAGCTGGGGTAACTGGGGTCTAGCTACCAACCTAAGGGTTGTAGCAGAGTCAGAATTCACTATCCCAACATTGCCTGAGTGTGTGGAAGTGGTGGCACCTCATACCCTTCTGCACAATCTGAAACACTTGACATCTGTGTTGCTTGTAAGTAAAACTCAGGGCTCTCTTGCTCACTCTTTTGTTTCCTTGATTATATGTCTTTATGGGCTCTGAGCCATTGGGTACCTCCCTGATTTCAGACATCACTAGTGAGATTTCACTGGCCTCTGCATTTAACTTAGATCTTGGTGTGTGACTCATCCTCTTTATACTTCCAAGTTACAATAGATCATTACTAGTATTTAAAATATTTAACATAGATTTATTTTATATCCTGTGATCTTGATAAATTACTAATTAGTTCCAGCAACTATACTGTAGGTTCTTTGGAACTTTTTGTTTCATGAAATCATATTAGGCCTAAATAGTTTCATTTCTTTCATTCTATCATACATGCCTATTATTTTTCCCTTGCTTTACTGCACTGCTAGGATCTCCAGAATGATATTTAATAGGAGCAGTGAAAATGAGCTCCTTGAGTTAAAGTGGAGAAGTGGGTTTTGAGCAAAACATGGAGAATAATATATTATTTAATTCACTATCGGCTATGATATGTATATGGTCATTTACAGAAAAGTTTTGATATGTGATCTACAGGTTTTTCTATTTTATGTGCTCAATTTAGTTTTAAAGGTTTTCTGCTGTTTACCTAGTTTTTTATTTCCACTATTATTTACTTCCTTTGGATAAAATTTCTTACAATTTATTAGGGTTAAATATTGAGATCATTCATATTTTCTAGTATTTTCATGGGCTTATTTAATGTTGGCCCATAGCCCACCCCATCACAAACTTGTGTTTTCAGAAATTCCCAGAATGAAACCAATATTAAAAAGGTTGTGTCCTGGGGGCCAAACTTAAAGTCCAATCTTTTTTTTTTTTTTTTTT
>PVKC010039818.1:0-12462 GCA_004027635.1 Crocidura indochinensis | reverse complement strand
AGCCCACTGTCAACATTATCCTTAGTGGCAAAGAACTGAAAGTTCTTTGAAAAGTTCTTTGAAAGAACTTTGGAAAGTTCTTTCCTCTAAGGTCAGGAACTAGGCAAGGCTGTCCACTCTCTCCTCTCTTATTCAACATAGTTTTAGAAGTCCTAGCAATAGCAATCAGACAAGAGAGGGGAATTAAAGTAATCAAAATAGGAAAAGAGGAGTTCAAACTATCTCTTTTTGCAGATGATACACATCGAAAACCATAAAAAGTCCACAGTTAAATTCCTAAAAACAATTAACCAATACAGCAACGTGGCTGGCTACAAAGTCAATACACAAAAGACAGTACCGTTCCACTATACAAATAATAAAGTAGAGGAGAAAAAGATTGAGGAGACAATCCCATTTAAAATAGTTTTAAGGGGCCGGAGAGATAGCATGCATGGAGATAAGGCATTTTAAGCACAGCAGTTCAGATCCCGGCATCCCATATGGTCCCCTGTGTTTGCCAGGATTGATTTCTAAGCATAGAGCCAGGAGTAAATCCTGAGCTGCCAGATATGACCCAAACCCCCCCAAATAAAAAAAAATAATTTCAAAAATGATCAAGTACCTAGGAATAAACTTTAAAAGAGAAGTGAAGGACCTATACCATGAAAACTTCAAAACACTTTAGAAAGAAATTGAATGGGACCTAAAGAAATGGAAGAAAATCCCATGATCATGGGTAGGTAGAATCAACATCGTCAAAATGAATATTATTTAGACCTCTATACAGATTCAATTTAATTCCTATCCAAATTCAGATAACATTTTAAGGACTTAGAACAATCAATTATAAAATTCATCTGGAACCACAAAAGACCCAGGTTAGTCAAATACATACTAAAAAACAAGAAGCTGGGTGGCATCTCTTTACCTAATCTGAAGCTTTACTATAATGTCATAGTGATCAAAACAGCATGGTACTGGAACAAAGACAGCGTCTCAGACCAGCGGGTCAAACAGAATATCCAGAGATAACCCTCCAAATATACAGTCAACTAATATTTGACAAAAGAGCCAAGAACGTGAAATGGAACAAAGACAGTGTCTTCGACAAATGGTGTTGGAACAACTGGATAATCACTGGTAAGACATTAAAGATTGATCCATACCTCACACCTCACACAAAAGTCAACTCAAAATTGATTAAAGAGTTTGAAATCAGATCCGAATCTATAAAGTTTATTGAGTGAAGAATAGGAAGAACACTCGAAGACCTGTAAATTAAAAAAGTCTTTGAGGATAGACTGCTAATAGCAAGAACTTTAATATCAAACCTAAATAAAAGGGACTACATCAAACTAAAAAGTTTCTGCATAGCAAAAGAAACCCTAGTTAACACTAGAAGATAGTTAATGGAATGGGAAAATTTTTGCACTCAACACATCAGATAAAGGGCTATTATCTGTGATATACAAAGCACTGAGAAAGGTGACTCCAAAAAATCTAATAGAACCATAGAACAATGGTAAGAAGAAATTAATTAATATGCTTCTGAAGAAGATGGAAAGATGGCCAACAGACACATGAAAACACGCTTTCACTCATCATTAGGGTAATCCAAATCAAGATAACAATGAGGTACCACCTTACACCAGTGAGGATGACTCACATCAAAAATGAAAGGACCAATCTCTGTTGGCAGGGATGTGGTAAGAAAGAAACTCTCAGTCACTGCTGGTGCTGCCTGGTCCAATCCCTATGACAAACAGTGCTGAGAGTGCTCAGTAAACTAAGAATTGAGCTGCCATGTGACCCAGCAATTGCTCTCCTGGGTATCTATCCCCAAGACAGAAGCACATTCATCCCAAGGTCTGTGTGCACTCCACTACATATTGCAGCACTCAGTATAATAGCTAAGATTTGGAACCAATCTTGATGCCCAACAACAGATGAGTGGATCATGAAGATGTGGTATTTATACACAATGGAATATTACATAGCAGTTAGAAATGATGCAATTATGAATTTTTCAGCAACATGTATAGATCTGCAAAATATTATGTAAATGAAGTAAGCCAGAATATGAAGGATAAATACAGAATGATAGCGCTTTTCTGAGGTACTTACAATATACACCATATGTACATATAATACTCCAAGAACAAATACAATGTTATAATAGAGTAGAAACTCCAAGCACTGTAGTTGTCAGCATTTACTGGGGAGAAATGTTCAAAAACAAATGAAAGAGAACAACACAAAGCCTCGACTATCCATTATTCTATAAAGAAACTAGCAACAATGGAACCAACCATTTAGAGTGAACAGTTATGTGATCAGCATTTTACTATAAAGGTCTATAATAATGTCTTAGCGGGCTTATATATAGAAAATGATGAAGAATATGTTTTGAAGTCAGAGATTCAAGCGGCAGCATTTCCTAACAATATTTTAGTGCCTTAATCTATCTAGGTATAAAATAAACTCTCAGCTTCTCTGTTCACAGGAATTCTTGGATACAAACGGTGGACACCCTAATTTGACACCTCTGTGCTCAGTCATACTAATACCATATTAAGTTTGTATTATGAAAATGTCTTGATAAAACACTCCAATATACCCCTTTTCTCCGGTATATGGCCTCTATTAGGACCTGAAGCATATGACCATTCAGACCACTGAAACAGACAACTGCAAACCACAGGCTTATATTATAGGACCTACTCATCGAACAAATTTGGGCAAATTAACATTTCCTTTCTCTCTTTCTCTTTCTCTTCTCCCTACTTCTTTCCTTCTCCCCTTTCTTCTTCTTCATCCCCTTCTTCTTCTTCTTCTTCTTCTTCTTCTTCTTCTTCTTCTTCTTCTTCTTCTTCTTCTTCTTCTTCTTCTTCTTCTTCTTCTTCTTCTCCTTCTTCTTCTTCTTCTCCTCCTCCTCCTCCTCCTCCTCCTCCTCCTTCTTCTTCTTCTTCTTCTTCTTCCTCTTCTTCTCCTCATTAATTCAATCTCTGTCAAACAAAACCTATCCTGATATTTTCTTTTTAGGAAAGGAACTTCGATCCATAAGATACATCAGACATTACTACATAGGGTAGCCTCCTACATAGGTAGGCCTCATTAACACATTGTTTACTACTCGAGACTTGAAACCTAAGTGTATCCTAAACTGCTCAAGCCATTATCTAACCCTGAAACCTTCATTTAGCAAGGCCCAACCCCATCACTGACGAAATGCCTAGAAACTGGGAAAACCTCCCAACTGCGACACACTGAACCAGTGTCTTTCATTTGATTTATTAATTTTCTTAAATTTATATTTACTCTGTTCACCTATATTTCTGTTCTCCTATCTCTTCTGCTCTCCCTTCCTCTCTTTTCTAAGCTATATCTAAGCTAATTATTTATCCTAATTCAAAGAGTCCTTAAGAGTTCAGACCCATCCTATTAGGGTCAGACCTCTAATAACACCTTAAGAATTTTTTGGCATGAGTACATAGAGAGGACTCCTCTATGAGAGCCTAACCTAAATTATAAACAACCCATTCCTGTCATGTATATAGCCCCTCCTAAATACTATCCCTCCTCCTTTCCCTTCAGAAATCCTACTGTCCCTTCACCCCCAATGACAATCTAGTATCCAGCCTTTATCGTCAGTTCTTAAACCATTAGGTATCAAGATTGACCTTCTGCCACAACAAGCCATCATCCAGCTCCCAAGCGAAGGCACACCCACTCAACCCCACATCTTTTCTCCCAGAAAGAAACTACAACCAAAATTCCTGTTGACTCATGCTCTGTGGCCTTCATTCTCACTCCATCAAATGTGGACTGTTGCTTGATACCATATTCAACTCTAGAAGGACACCCAGTACAAGAACTCTACCCAAACCCTTTCTGCTGCAAATCATTTCTGAAACTAGGGAGCCGGGAGGTGGCGCAGGAGGTAAGGTGCCTGCTGCCTTGCCTGCGCTAGCTAGGACGGACCACGGTTCAATCCCCCAGTTCCCATATGGTCCCCCGTGCCTGCCAGGAGCGACTTCTGAGAGCATAGCTAGGAGTAACCCCTGAGCCCCACTGGGTGTGGCCCAAAAACAAACAAACAAAAAAAATCATTTCTGAAACTCAACAAGACCAGGTGTGTGATGAAAATGTGCCATGGATTTCATCCACCACAAGGCTATCCAAAAGACAATGAGGAAGCCTTTATCTCCTTTATAAGTTTAAGACCTCTACAATACTACATCTTAACCTGTTTATCCCCAAATATATGATAGTCTCTTGCATCACTTTGTTCTCTTAATTACTTCTTAAACTCATTTTTATTTATTTTTTCCTTTATATATATTCTTGTTTTGGTTTTCTTCTTCTCCTTCACTTCATCAGCTTTGGTTCTGTTTGGTGCAACAACCTACAAGAAAAAGTCTTACCCAGGATTAAAGCTCAGGATAAAACCAGTGCACAGAGATGATGGAACCTGATACTCTCACATTCAAATGCATCAGAAATACAATATAGCACCATTTCTTTTTGCATAGGCATACTAAAACTGAGAAATTTTACTTATAGAAACAAGATATTATCTACTAGGGATAAGAACTCATACATTTTACAATACAGGAAAGTTTCCCACCTTGAACATATGTTATGTGGTTCCAACTTAGACTCCATGTGATTAAACAGCGACCGTCCAACACTGAATCCAAGATCTCAAAGAACCAACACAGTTCTCTGTAACAGCTCCAGGAACCAAACTCCCCCTGGGACAGTCTTAATACTGCTCTAACACCAATAAGCATCAATTTTGATATGACATCCTGACAATGAGGAAATGGTAACAACTTGGTCCAAGAGCAGGTTGTCTTACCTCACCACCTAACGAAAAGCTGAAATCAGAAGACAAGTCATCCTTTGATCTGTACAAAAGCTAAGATCACTGTCTACAGAAGAATGCCTGTGGCAACCATGACTGAGCAGAACTTATCCTGGGATCAATAAAAAAGACCCTAGTCAAGCTTTGGCCTACGATCTGTACAACAACTAAGATCTCTAATTCAAGAGGTCTGACTGAGACAACTGCATCTGAGCAAAACTTCTGGAAACATAATGAAAGACTCTATCCTAGGCTTCATCCTAGGATTGGTGCAAACACCAAGACCGCCAACTACAGAAGACGGATTAAAACAGCAGTGATAGAACTGAACTTCTAGAACCGTAAAGAATGACTTCATCCTAGGCTCCATCCTTGTGAAAATACCAAGATATCTAGTTACAGAGGCCTGATTTTATCATCCACGACTGAGCAGAAAGTTTCCAGACTTCACAAAAGGTCTTAGGGGAGAGAATAAGAGCATTTACGGAACATGTAGCTATTCATATGACAGTATTCTTCAAGGACGGAGAAACCCTGTATCTCTTAAGCCAAGGGAATTCTCTTTCTTTCTTTCTTTTTTTTTTTTTTTGGTTTTTGGTTTTTGGGTCACACCCGACATGCTCAGAAATTGCTCCTGGCAGGCACGGGGCACGGGGGACCATATGGGGCACCGGGATTCGAACAGATGACCTTTTGCATGAAAGGCAAATGCCTTACCTCCATGCTATCTCCCGGGCCCCAGGAATTCTCTTTCTAATCCCCCCAATATTTAATGTGTCTATCCAAAGTAAAGCAGAAATTAATTTTTTGTTATGTTGATCTTTTTATTGTGCTTTGTTTTGTTTTTATTTCGGGACCATGTTGTTGTTTGGTTGTTGTCTTGCTATGGTGCTTTTCGGTTTTTTTTTTTGTATTCTTGTTAGTTTTTCTTCCTTTTCCCTTCCTTCTCTTAATTGATATTTATAGTCTGTTTTTTTTTTGCTTATTTGATTTTTCCCCCTCCTTTTTTATTTCCTTCTAACAGAACCACATAACTTGAACCTCTTGTTCTGCCTCACTAATTGAGGGAGAAATAATGGATTGTACCAAGAGCAAACAGTCACATGAACATCGAATAGAAATAAAAAACGATCAGACTTAAACACCAAATTCAAAGCCAATGACAACAGAATTGATGCCAAATGTAGAACAAACTAGACACAAAGGGGACCACTTATACTAGCAGACCAGGGACAAAAGAGGGGGATATGAGATACATGATGGGAACCAGGGGTGGAGGGAAGATAGCATTGGTGGTGATTCAATGTCACTGATTCAATGTCACTATGTACCTAAAATATTACTGTGAAAGATTTGTAATCCAGTTTGGTCAAAATAAAAATTATTTAAAAGAAATAATTGAGAAGTATACAAAGGAAGTATATATCCCCTAACAAGGAGAGGATAAATTCCAGATTGCAACTTCAGTTGGCAACTTAGTCTTGTGGAGTCTGAAAAAATAGTTAGCACAAGTCATAGATCAGGAAATGTCCTAGAGTCTAGAATCTCTCAAAAGCCAAAACCAGGGGCCCGGGAGATAGCATGGAGGTAAGGCGTTTACCTTTCATGCAAAAGGTCATCGGGTTGAATCCCGGTGCCTCATATGGTCCCCCGTGCTTGCCAGGAGCAATTTCTGAGCATGGAGCCAGGAGTAACCCCTGAGCACTGCCGGGTGTGACCCAAAAACCAAAAAAAAAAAGCCAAAACAAGTTGTGTGCACTTTTTGTTGATTCAGGTGAATTTTTTCTTTTGCTCTATTTTGGATTTTCTCCATCCAATGTTTTTTGTAAGTATGGACGAGTGTGATGGTCATGTTTTTTTGTGAAGTTTGTATGTGTGTGTTTTGTTACACATATTTTGTATATAGTTCCTTTTTCTCAAACTTTATCTTCTCCAAATTTATTCTTTCTTCCTTATCATTCCCTCTCTCCCCCTAGTCCTTAACATTCAATTTTCAGGAATCCTTGCATATCTCCTTCACCCACAATGACAAGCCTCCCGATTTCTGCTGGAGGAAGAAATTCTTTTTTTGTTTTGTTTTGTTTTGTTTTTGGGCCACACCCAGTGACGCTCAGGGGCTACTCCTGGCTATGCGCTCAGAAGTCGCCCCTGGCCTGGGGGACCATATGGGGCACGGGGGATCGAACCGCGGTCTGTCCAAGGCTAGCATGGTAAGGCAGGCACCTTACCTTCAGCGCCACCGCCCGGCCCCTGGAGGAAGAAATTCTTGACTTTCGGAGTTTCGTATCCCATACCAAGCTGTGAACCACCTTTCCAGGCACCATCAAGTGTCTTTGATCAGACTTTTCAGGGTTACAAACTCCTCATCTTTACAGATTGGCATTGGACTCTGTAGAAAGTTCACCGTTTATATTTTGCTTATGATTGTAATCATTTGAATCTATATTTGATACTAAACTTCTTTTGACTGTTGTAATTAATGTTCTTCACATTTTAATTTTTAATTTTGGGAATTGATCTTTCTTGACTTGAGGTTAGTGGGTTGGACATTGTCAATAATTTTCTAAATGATATTTTTGCCTGTTCTCACGTTTTTTTTTTTTTTTTTGCGTGAGTGCATCATAGGAAAAATATAGTAGGTTCAAAAGGAGTTTCTATCTATTTTGGATAGAACCTCAAGTGGTTTATTTGCCCAGAGAGTTTCTCGGCCTTAAACATTTTGTTGTTTTTTGTGACTCAAGCTCCCATCTATAAATAGTTGGCCACAATTTGTATATCAATTTCAGACCTCCTATGGATTTCTGCATGGACTTAGAACTTGGATTAAGTTCAGATACCTATTGATCATCATTGCAGTTGACCCCTCCCACTGAGCAGGGGTGTGTGCCTCCTCCTCCAAAATAGGGGTCTAATTTTATGCCCCCAATATGGGCTTTCTGGCCAACCTGGACATGAATGGAAAAGATGTTTCATCCCGCCTGCTACACAGCCTTTCTAGCATCTCTTCGAAGGATCTCTGTCTCCAAATTACAACTGGGTTTTTTGATTGCTCCGGGAGCTCCCCATTGCCTACTAAGATCCTGGATCATTGAATTTTGAATACTCTACTTGTTCTTCCAAGGAAGAACACATTTGGAATTCTACATCTTGTACAGCATAGATCTATTATCTCTGGAGCATGTAGTTGATTCCTTGACACAGGTTTCTGGTTTGGGACACACTATGTTTAGGTTAGAAGTTTTTCTTTACATTTCCCAGTGATGTGCTTATGCAAACAGCTGCTATTTTCTTACTGTTATTCCTTTTAAAATTATTGAAAATATTACTTATTTTTGTACATTATTCTTAGCTTACAAAAAGGGGAATTGTTATATATGAAAATGTTTCCATAAGATCATTATCTTACTAATCCTACCCTAATCAATTATTGTACTCACCCTAGGGTGTGACCTGGTATAGTATATTGGATTATTCCTTACTTGGTATTCTGCTCTCATCCTAGGGTGGTTCCTGATTCTTGTCTATAAAAGCAAGGGCCTGAGGAAGGCTGGGGAATTCTTCAGCCTTATCCACTGAATAAAGCTGATATCTCCTGAAGCCTGACTCTCTGTGAGTTTTCTACCTGCCGCTATCCTGAACCTTAAGACCCATGACTGAACAGGGTGGCAGATGAGTGGTCCGAAGTGGAGGAGAAAGACCTAATCCTCCATCCCATCACCTTCCAGTCCCATCAAGAGCTGAATTGCAACAAAGAATGACCATTGAGAACATACCAGAAACAATGATATGCCTGCCTTCTTCTCTGAGGATTACTTGCAGTTCATTGCCAGCAGCAGCAGCCAGAAGGATGACATAGAGCAGGAGACTTTCAAGCAGGACTATCTACTGGAGAGGACCATAAGCATCTCACAAGCCAATGGTGCCACCCAACCCCCACTCTTCATGTAGTGGGCTGTCCACAGCAAGTTCAACTAGGCTTATTTTTATTGATCCTTCAAACTTTTGCTTGAGCTACACCATAAGCATCAGCGCTGCAACTGCAGAAACTATGGTGTCATCTTCCTGGGAGAAAGAAATGGTCATATACAACAAGGAAGAGCTATATATAGCATACACAAGCATTTTTTTCAATATGGACAGAAATTAAATAGACCTAGATGAGGCTACCACACACACTCTGACACAAACAGATGGGAAAAATAGGATTTATCCTTAGGTTGCACAGGAAAATTGACCCAGATGGAATAGGTCAAAGCCCTTAAAATATATAGCCAGTAAATTAGGTACAAAACATTTTCTAGTTCCTTGGAGTATTCAACGTTGATGGAGGGGTACTTTGCTGAAAAAAATGATTCAGGCTTTAGAATTGGTATAAAACATTTTTTTTTTGGTTTTTGGGTCACACCTGGCAGCACTCAGGGGTTACTCCTGGCTTTACGTTCAGAAATTGCTCCTGGCAGGCTCAGGGGACCATATGGGACACCGAGATTCGAACCACCGACCTTCTGAATAAAAAGCAAACACCTTACCTCCATGCTATCTCTCCGGCCCCTAGAACATTCTTAAAACAATCATAGTATTCATGTCTAGATGACTAAGTAATATGGTGATGAGCATTGTAAAAAGAGTCTATTGAGGGGCCGGAGTGGTGGCGCAAGCAGTAGGGCATCTGCCTTGCATGTGCTAACATAGGATGGACCACGGTTTGATCCCCTTGCGTCCCAGATATCTCCCAAGTCAGAAATGATTTCTGAGTGCATAGCCAGGAGTAACACCTGAGCATCACCAGGTGTGGCCCAAAAACCAAAAAAAACGTAAAAGAAAAAGAGTTTATAGAATTCATAAGCCTTATGTAAGTATCTTCATGAAGAGAGAAATTTGATCATACAGGCAGGAATAATAAAATGGAAAATGAGTTCTCTTTCCTCTCCTGTCACCCGAACCTCTTGGGAGTGGGCCGAATTGGTTCCAGAAAAGCTCGCTCTCCCAGAGATCCATTCTAGGGCGGGAACGCCCAGGAATACCTCCATAACATGAAAACCGGCAAGAAGCGAGTATTTTGCAAAATCCAGGCCCCCTGTTTGTGACGTCAGGCTGGGAATTTCTGCGAATCTACGCCTGCCTAGTGGGCCTGACTGCGAAAAACTGTGAGTCCTGTCTGTGTGCTTCTCTTTCCTCTCCTGTCGCCTAAACCTCTTGGGAGAGGGCCGAATCAGCTCCAGAAAAACTCGCTCTCCCAGAGGTTCATTCTAAGGCAGGAACGGCCAGGAACACCTCCAATAATGTGAAAACTGGCAAGAAGTGAGTACTTTGCAAAAGCCAGGCCCACTGTTTGTGATGTCAGGCTGGGAATTTCTGTGAAACTACACCTGCCTAGTGGGCCTGACTGCGAAAAACTGTGAGTCCTATCTGTGTGTTTCTCTCTTCTCTCCTGTCGCCTGAACCTCTTGAGAGTGGGCCGAAAAGAGGCTGCAGAAGAGCACCGCCGCTCCGCTTCACTACGTGGACGTGCGCTCTTTCCAAGGAAAGAACATCATCGCAACAAGAAGAGGAAAAAATCACACTAAGGACTATGCTGGATCACTGAAGCCCAGAATTTCTCTCTGTACTGTCTTCTCTGTTGCATGCTTGGGCCTAAGATTTGATCCTGTGTGAGGCCTCATCCACGGAAGAACCACTCCCTTGTAGGCAAATCAACACACCCAGAAAGGGCAGAACCAGAGGAGTGTGGCTGTGTACATCATTTAGCCAATGAATACCACCGCAACACATAGAAAAACACACAATACAAGTGTGACAATGGGGAAACAAAGCAGGCCAGTGTCAGACATAGAGAACGAAGATGACAATTCTGATGACCAGATAATGACCAGCAAACTAATCGATCTTGTAGATAAGGGCTTTAGAAAAGCAATATGGAAGATGCTCAAAGAACTCAAAGAAACCATGGACGAGATGAACAGAACAGTAATAAGAACCAAAAAAATATGATGACAGAAATCACTAAACTATAAACTGAAATAGCATGTCAACTAACATGCCTGAAAAACTCAGTAAATGAATTGAATGACAAAATGGATAATCTCAACACCAGGGGAGAAGAAGTTGAGAATAGAATTGGTGCTGTGGAAGATGAGATAAATAACAACTCCATACAGCGGGAGGAATTGGAAAAAAAAACTTAAAACAAACGAACAGACAATGGAAAAATAGTCAAAGAATGGGAACAGATGAAAATAGAAGTCTATGATAAGATCAACAGAAACAACTGAAGAATCATTGAAGACACAGGAAAAAAAATTCCAGGAAGAATCAATGGTCAAGAACATCATTAAAGAGAAACTTCCAGAGCTAAAGAATATATGAGATCAAATCCTGCGTGCCCTAAGAGTACCAACTAAAAGAAATCCCAGAAAAATAACCCAAGACACATCCTAGTCTAATGACTAATCCCACAGATAGAGACATAATTCTGCAAACAGCAAGATCAAAAAAGGAAATTACATTCAAGGGAGCATCCTTGAGAGTTACAGCAGACCATCACCAGAAACACTCAAGGCCAGAGCAGTGGTGGGATATTATGACAAGACTGAATGAAATGAATGTTCGCCTAGAATACTGTACCCAGCAAAACTCACTTTCCAGTTTGACGGAAGAATACATGGTTTCACAGGCAAAAGACAACTCAGAAACTTTACTGACTCAAACCCACTCTTTTTTTTTTTTTTTGGTTTTTGGGCCACACCCAGTGACGCTCAGGGGTTACTTCTGGCTATGCGCTCAGAAGTCGCTCCTGGCAGGCACGGGGGACCATATGGGAACCGGGGGATCGAACCGTGGTCCGTCCTAGGCTAGGCAGCAGGCACCTTACCTCCTGCGCCACCTCCCGGCTCCCTCAAACCCACTCTTAAGAGAAAAACTGAAAGACCAAATTTTAGACAAAACTAACCAAAAGACACACCAAATATCGATATAAAGATGGCATCAAATCCCAGGACAATTCTTTCTGTCAATGTCAATGGACTAAATGCACCAGTTAAGACACACAGAGTGGCTAAATGGATCAAAAACCTCAGTCCAACTTTCTGCTGTCTACAAGAAACGCACCTGAATAGTCAGAACAAACATAGACTCAAAATAAAAGGTTGGAGGAAAATTATCCAGGCAAACGACACCCGAAAAAAGCTGGAGTTGCCATACTGATATCAGATAATGGAAACTGTATACTCAGGAAGGTTGTAAGGGACAAAGATGGGCATTATATATTAATCAAGGGATATGTAGAGCAGGAAGAAATCACGTTTCTAAACATATATGCACCGAATGAGGGCCCAGCAAAATATTTAATACAATTGCTGACAAAGCTGAAAAAATAACATCAACAGCAACACAATAATTGTGGAGGACCTCAACACGGCTTTGTCAACAATGGATAGGTCAATCAGACTGAAACCCAACAAGAATATACTGGACCTGAGGAGAGAAATGAAAGAAAGAGGCCTAGTGGATATATATATATATATATATATATATATATATATATATATATATATATATATATATATATATATATATATATATATATATATATATATATATATATATATATATAT
>PVKC010039817.1:0-12417 GCA_004027635.1 Crocidura indochinensis | reverse complement strand
CTATGCGCTCAGAAGTTGCTCCTGGCTTGGGGGACCATATGGGAAACCGGAGGATGGAACCACGGTCCGTCCTAGGCAAGCACAAGCAAGGCAGGCACCTTACCTCCAGCGCCACCGCCCAGCCCCTGTCCTCTTGATTTTATGGAGGTATGTTTTATGTGTCAGCATGTAGTCTATCCTGGAGAATGACCCATGTACATTGAAGAAGAATGTGTATCCAGGTTTTTTGGGATGGAGAGTCCTATATATATATATACATATATTTACATATATATGTGTGTGTGTATATATATATACATATATATATATATATATATATTAGTCCTCTTTATTCCATTACTCTTTTCAGGACTATTATGTTTTTGTTGGGTTTCAGTCTGGGTGACCTATCAAGTCTTTTTTTTGGGGGGGGGGCCACACCCGCTGTGCTCAATGGTTACTCCTGGATGTCTGCTCAGAAATAGCTCCTGGCAGGCACGGTGGACCATATGGGACACCGGGATTCGAACCAACCACCTTTGGTCTTGGATCGGCTGTTTGCCAGGCAAACACTGCTGTGCTATCTCTCCAGGCCCGACCTATCAAGTCTTGATAAGGTCGTGTTGAGGTCTCTCACAATTATTGTGTTATTATTGATTTCTTTTTCAGATTTGTCAGTAACTGTATTAGGTAATTTGCTGGTCTCTCATTGGGTGCATATATGTTTAATAGTCTGATTTCTTCCTGTTGCACATGCCCCTTGATTAGTGTCCATCTTTGTTCCTTACCACTTTTCTGAATATAAAGTTGGTGTCATCAGATATTAATATGGCCACCCCAGCTTTTTTGAGGGTGTTGTTTGCTTGGATGATTTCCCTCCAGCCTTTGATTTTGAGTCTATGTTTATTCTGACTATTCAGATGTGTTTTTTTTTTTTAGGCAGCAGAAGGTTGAATTCATCTTTTTGACCCATTTTGCCATTCTGTGTCTTTTAATTGGTGAATTTAGTCCATTGACATTTAGGAAGATGATTGTCATAAGACTTAATGTCATCTTTGTAGATAAGTTTGCTGTGTTTGTTGGTCTCTCTTGTCTTAGAGTAGACCTATCAGTTTTTCCATTAAGGCTGGTTTATCATCTGTGAAGTTTCTGAGCTATTGTTTATCCATAAAGCTATGTATTCTTTCTTCAAACCTGAACGTGAGTCAGGCTGGGTGCAGTATTCTCTGTGAGACATTCATTTCATTAAGTCTTGTCACAATATCCCACCACTGTCTTCTGACCTTGAGAGTTTCTTGTGACATGTCTGCTGTAAGTCTTAGGGATGCTCCTTTGAATGTAATTTCCCTTTTTGATCTTGCTGCATTCAGTATTCTATCTCTATCTGTGGGATTTGTCATTGTAGAGATGATGTGTCTTGGGATGTTTTTCTTTGGATCTCTTTTAGCTGGTACTCTTCAGGCATGCAGAATTTGATTGCATGTAGTCTTTACCTCTGGTAGTAACTCTTTGATGATGTCTTTGACAGTTGATTCTTCCTGGAGATCTCCTATCTGTGTCTCTGGGATTCCAATGATTCTTATGTTGTTTCTGTTGAATTTATCAAAGACTTGTATTTTCATCTGTTCGCATTCCTTGAGTACTTTTTCCATTGCCTGATCATTAGTCCTAAGGTTATTTTCCAATTTCTTCTGCTGTGGTGAGTATTTCTGCATGTCATCTTCCAATACTCCAATTCTCTCCTCAGCTGCTGTTACCCTGCTGTCGAGGCCATCTACTGAGGTTTTCAGTTGAGCTACCGTGTTTTTCAGACCTGGAGTTTTCTGATTTCTGTCTTTGTGTTCTGTTCAGATTGATCTATGTTTTCTCTGAGTTCTACAAACATCTTCCATATTGTTATTTTGATTTCCTTATCTGAGAGGTTAATCAGGTGGTTGGAATTTATTAGGTCATCCGAGCTTTCATCTTCATTCTCTGTGCATGGTGCTTGCCTGAGAGGTTTCCCCATTGTCACGCTTGTCGTATGGTTTTTTCTGCTTGTTGTTGTGGGGTTCATTGGTTAGAAAGAGTGTGTGGCCGCGAAGTGAAGTGGCCACACTCTTGTAGCCTCTAGATGACAGTTGTTTTTTTTTTTTGGGGGGGGGGTGCACTTCCTAGGCCTCTGAGGAAGGCTTCAAGTATTCAGGAATGACAGACAAGCAAAGCAAAGAGTTCCCTTCTAGACCTCAAGTTCATCCAAGGCTCAGCAGGAGGGTAGAGTCAGCCAAGAACTCTCTGTAGCAGGGACGATCACAGGCAGGAATGCTGATGAAATAGTCTCAGGCGACTGGAAACACCATGGCCCAAGATCGCTCTGCTCCCTTCTGACACCCAGTAGAAACCAGCAGGAAACAGTGTGTGTACCTCCTGACCCTCCTCTGAAACAGGCAGGCTCACCAGCAGGAACGCTGATGAAATCCAGTCTCAGACAGCTGGAAACCGCATGGCCCAAGATGATTTCTGCACCCTTCTGACTCCCGGCAGAAACCAGCAGGAATCAGTGTGTGTACATCCCGACCCACCTCTCTCTCATATCCTCTTAAATCTTATTGGCTGTCTATTCCATGGTTTCTTTGAGTTCCTTGAACATTCTCAACATTTCCTCTCTAAAATCCTGATTAGAAAGGCTGATACTAGTTGGGTCTTCAGAACTACATCTTTATTCACTAAGCATGGTGGAGCTCTGCATTGCTTTTACAATGTGACTGTTGCAGTGTAGTATCGCTTCTTCTGGGTTGTGGTGGAGTTTATTGACTAGAAGAAATATGTAATTGTTTTGCTTCACTTTGTGGCTGCACTCTTCCTGGGGCACATTGAAAATATGTGAAAATGGCTGGGGTGAAAATGGGGTGAAAATGACTCTTCTTAGTCACAGAGGACCTCACTGCTGATTTGTCTATATGCCTTAGTTTCTTGACATATGTGGTTTGGTGGATCCCAGCTGGGGTGGATAGAATACCCCCCTTCTTTTCTTGATGCTTATCCCTTGGGGTACACTGACCTAGGAAGAAAATGGTTCTTCTGAGTCACAAAGAAGACCCCACTGCTGGTCTGTCACTCTGCTTCAGTTTCTTTGGACTATTTATATACTTTCAACACTGATACTCCCTTGAAATCTATACTATTCACCTAGTTATTTCTTGTCTTCTTGTCATTCACTTGCATGCTTGATGTTTTACATTTTAATATTTAAGGAATAATTTTTTTCAAAAAGTGTGTCATGTCATGTCTTCAGTTCTGATACTCTTTTAGTATACAACTCAAGTGAATGTTCATGTATTATCCTTGATCCTTTGCTGTTTTCTCTTAACATTCCATTTAGCTACAAGTCCCATTGACTCCTAGTCTAAGATCTTTCCACCATCTCTGTGGCTCTGTACTGGTCCAGGGTCTCTGTATCTTTCATCATGATGACCATAACAGGCTCCTAAATGGCTTCCTTTCATACACACTTCTTATCTCCAAATTACTCTTTCTGATGATGTCAAAGTCACATAGGTCATATTTTGTTCTCCTTTTGCTCTATATTCTTCACTGGTTCCTTGTTACCTTGAGAAGAAAATGTAAGAACTTTCTTATGCTAAAATGATGTGATTTATCTTCTACGCATTACTCCTTATTTATCTAACTGTTTTATTCTTTGTCCTATAAAAATAGATCTAACTGTGACCTGGTTCCACTCTCTAGTATATTGTCCTTCAAGTTAATTTCATTCTGTCTTTAGGGAATTCTCTAGACATGCCTGTTTTTTAGAAACACATTAATTTACATGTTTAGTTGGCTAATTCATTTTTGTTTCTTAGGTCTCAACTCAATTTTACTTCTCCAAAGAGGTCATCTCCAACTAGTCAACATAAAGCTGACTACCTTCCCCACCCCACCAATTATTTCCTATCACATCTTCCTTATTAGCCTAATCCTAGCATTTGTCACTGCCTGCTCTCCTTCACTGTCTGTCAACTTCTACTATACTAGGAACAGTATCATACCAGATACAGTGTCTTCCTTCCATTTGTATCTTCAGGGGTTTAAAGCAGGGCCCGGTACACTTTAAGCATCAATACATATTTGAATGAATGAACCAAGAAATGTGAATAGAGCCTACCATTAGAGTTTAATGTGTGTGGTGCAGTTCACATCTAGCCTACCAGTATAATCTTCATAACACTCTTTAAGTCAGTATTGTCTCTTTTTGACAGAAGAGGAAACTGCTGCTTTTAGATGGATCTAAAATTCTCCTCAGAAAACAGAGCTGTAGTTGAACCAGGATCTCTTGCATACTACATCATAACACATAATATGCTCATTTTTTCCAAATGAGAGTATATACAAGTTATTGTTTTCCAAATAAAAGTATATACAAGTTATTGAAAAGTATCAAGAATGAACACTGTTTCATTCAGGATCAACGAGAGAAATACTCCTTTAAATCTACTATTTCTAAAACTGGGAAAAGTGATAAAAAGGCTAAAGATATCCACAATCGAAGGTGGGCTCAAATGGATAGTCTGTAATACGAGATATTTTTAATTTGAATGAAATACAAAGAGTAATCAAAAGAAAGAAAGCATTATATATATATATATATATAATTGTACATATATAGTGTATAACTGTAGTGAGATTTAGTACCAAGAGGCATACTGTTTGTTAGTCATAATGGGATAGGTTGGGGTGGAAAAATGTGACTAGTTTTTCAAGATGCTCTGTACTTTACTTGGCTTGACCCAGGCATAGCTCCATGCTAGAGTAGCCAAGAATATTTTTTGAGTGGCTAAGGAGAAAGAACAAGGAAAATTAAAGTATGCAAGTGATGAAGTCACTCTTTCCCTGTCTATTTACTACATGCAGAATAGGGCACAGAGAGAGTTCATGTTGTTGGGTGGCAGGGGTGTCTAGAAACTTCACAAAGATTCAGACAGGCCCAGTGCTAAAAATGTTCCTATGTTCCTCTCCCATTTCCCGATACCTTTGTAAACAGGAATCCCAAGACTAAAGACTTGGCATCCTTCTTTGAAATAACTATCAACTCTCTTTTCTATTCTACACTAATGACTCAGCTTGATTCCTTTGTTTGTTCTACTTAAGTTTTGGAGAACAGAATTTAAGTCAAGATATACTGCAATCTTGGTGATATTGGTCTATAAAGAATGGAGTCCTGTTGTGACTTATTTCAGTCAATTTCAAATTACTACATAGAACTATTAGAAACAATTTCAAGAATGAAATAAATGAAAAAGGAATTTATGATATCTTGACATTCCCTAAAGAAATCATTCAAGTAGAATAATTCTACAAATAATTTTACAAGAACCAAAAGTAGAAACTGAATTTGAGTCATCAAAAACCTTGGTGTTTAAAGGAGAGCTACTGTCTTATAAGATCTAAAATAACCACTTGAAATGCAATAAAAAGTAAGAAGGGTATTAGCTTACAAAGAACAGTTTTCTAAACCAATATAACTTACAAATAAAATTATCTCAATCTAAACAAACTAGTGGATTTTGTCACCAAGGACCTAAAAGATATGAAAAGCTACCTTGTGTACCCAGCAGAAAATCACCCAAGTTAGCTATACCGCTAGGTACTCTATGGAGATACTCAGATAACTACCACAAAGGACACAAATTTAGTGGGCAATTGAGCTAACACTAGAATTGTGGGCCAGCGTCCCTGGGCAGCAGACTTGTCAATTTCATAGTGGAAATTTATATGGAGGTGATTTTATGGGGGAATGCTCTAGGAGAACGACTTCTATGTGGATATGAAAAAAGCGGAATTGCACAGAGTGAGTGATGTGGCTGCAACTGATGCTCTGTTGGTCACAGCTAAGGTCCTAGAGCTAGAAAAGTCCCCTCAGCAATATCCCAAATTGAAACAAGAGGGCAGAGTTTGACCTCCATTGACCAATCATTTTGGTATATGCTGTAGTCAAGGAGGGAGCACCTACTAAGCATGGTCACTCCCTTTAGCATTCCTGGGGCCACTAAGCCCTTGGAGTCAGAGCATCTCTTGATAGATCCGCACAGTGTCTAATCCCCTGGTACCAGAATCGAGGGCCTTGGAAAGAAGATGGTAGTTATGGCTTAGCATAAGTTCTATTCTAAACATGACGCTCTTTTGATCCTTTCTAGTTCCTGGGCCACTGCAGCAGTTCTTTTAACTTTATTTCCACCACAGGCCTGTTCAGACAGAACAATTTGATCACATAAATCTAGGCCTGTCATCCACCTACCTGATTCCCTTCAGTGATTTCCCATCCTACATATTATAAAATCCCAACTTGTTGACGTGCCCTTTAAGAAGGGTGACCATATAATTTATTGTGCAAACCAAGACACTTTTGAGAATGGAAGAAGAGCCCATATATCATGGCACAGGAACAAAGGTTCAGAGCAGGACTATACTTGGCAGCCAGGATATATTATTACCTTGCCTGAAAGGTTCAACTAATATGGGTGTCCCTCAGTTCCATTTCATTCTCACCAAAATTGACTCCTGTTTGCCTCTTCTTTGCTCCTGAACCAGACAGCAACTAGGGTAAATTTTGCTTTTGATGGGAAGAGGACACACACTGCAATACTCAGAACTTACTTCTGGCTGTGCTGAGAACTCACTCGGGTTCTGCTCAGGGGACCATATTGGTGATCCCTGGTGTAAAAGACAGGTCAACTGCGTGCAAAGCAAATGCCCTCCTCACTATACTTTCTCTCTGACCCTCTCAGTGTGAGTGTTTTTCATCCAGAACATCTGCCTTCATCAATATCATCTAACTACCTTTTTTTTTGTTTGTTTTGGTTTTGGGGTCACACCCGGCAGTGCTCAGGTCTCCATGCTCAGAAATTGCTCCTGGCAGCACGGGGGACCATATGGGGCACCAGGATTCAAACCAATGACCTTTTGCATGAAATGCAAACGCCTTACCTCCATGCTGTCTCCCGGGCCCCACTAACCACCTTTTAAATCCTATTTCCTTTTACTCATTACCATTGTTATGATAGTTTTTAGTATAGTTATTTTTCTAACTGCACTCACCATCCTTTGTGGTAAACTTCATATCATGAGTAAGAGAAATACAATACCTGTCTCAAATACAGGCAGAGGGTGAGGGAGGATGATGTTGGGGGCATTAGTGGTGGCACAGGTGAAGGGGGCTGTTCTTTTTATGACTGAGGTCCAACTGCAAACATGTTTGTAATTTTGAAGAATAAAGTATTATTATAAAAAGGAGAGAGAGAAAAATAACTGCTCTGACAACTGCCATGACAATGATAGTGAGAAAGAGAAACAAAATGCCTGTCCCCAAAACAGGTAGGCAGTGGGGAGGGGAAAATGGGGGACATTGGTGGTATAAAATTTACACTAGTATAGGATGGTGCATATTCAATGACTAAAACCCAACTATAAACATTTTTGTAACCATGGTGCTTAAATTAAAAAATATTAAAAAGGAATGGGCTGGAGAGATAGCACAGTGGTAGGGCATTTGCCTTTCACGCAGCTGATCCAGGAAGAATAGTGGTTTGAATCCTGCATCCATATGGCCCCTGTGCCTGCCAGGAGCAATTTCTGAGCACAGAGCCAGGAGTAACCCCTGAGCACCGCTGGGTGTGACCCCAAAATCAAAACAAAAAAAAATAATAAAGCCTGCTTCCTGTCTATACTCGTCAGGTCTTAGCTAAAAAGTTTTCTGTCTAAAACAGTGTTTTCTATTGATTCTCTATCACAAGACCTCAATGTTCATGTTGTTCAGAATTCTAAGTATGATGTGAAAGTGCAATCACTAGATTTTAAACAATATAAAGGTCAGAAGTTACTCTTTCATATATCTGTAATTAGCCAATGCCTACATGTGTAGTACTCAATGAATACAAAGGCATGAGCAAAAAGCTTGGGAGAATTGTTCTACATTTGTGAATGTGAATATGTGCAAAACCAGTGAAGCATTCTGAGACGAAAATGTAAAATACATTCCTAACATTGAGAAGAGTAGATGTGGCCCCTGATTTTGGAAAGGTGGACATAGAAGAATGTAAAATGTTCAAAATCAATTTGCAAACACCCAGCGCACCTCAGGTTGCTTGGTAAATAACCAGCAGTTTAGAGATGGAGAGATAGTGTCAGAACAATCTAATTTCCTCTGCAGAACAGAAAGACCTTCATCAGAAGCATTTATTAGGTGTCTGGACAGGGCTCGGGGAAGCCTGTCAGAGGTAGAGCGGCTTGTACTCACAGTGAAGCATCAGATTTAATATGTGTCTTGACTTCACTGAAAATCTGATTTCGCTTCTGTGACAATTTCCTTTCACTGGCCAAGCAAAGATGAGTTCTTTACAGCAGAAAGTGGTAGCAGCGGCATGACAAGGTTAAGCTTGGGATAAGTACTAAAGCTGTTAAAAGTTGCAGAGAATCGAAGGGGTAAAGGTGACATTATTCTAAAGGTGAAAAAGGGGGACCTTTCTGCTTAGGTCAAATGAGAGGAACCTTTCAATCATCTGCTCTGCTCTTCTAATACCTTATTTTCCCCCAAAATAGAACCATACTGAGATAGCAGGTGAGCAATTGGCTTGGATACTGAATTATTGTCTCAAAGAGTGTGTTGGACCCTTTGGGGGAGGTAAAGGAGGAAGGAAATGAGGGAGAGAGAGTGAAAGACAAAGAGGGAGAGAGACAGAGAGAAAGGAAGGGAAAGAGAAAGATGGAGGGAGAGAGAGAGGGAGAAAGTGTCTAAACAAAGCTCTGACAAGTCAAACTTATCTACAAATTCACACAATAGCATCAAGTGTATGGGATGTCCCAAAAGTTCCATTATATTTCCGGTCCATTATATTTCAGGTGTCAAGTGTTGAGAATTAAAACCTGGACTTTAGACATAGAGAAAATCTGGACCCAAACGGACCTCAATCAAAACCAGGCCTTGATGTGGGTGGAATGCAAAGTAGCCAAAAAAGTCTGTAAGGATATTTACCAAATCTCAAAAGTAAGGTTCTGGGAGTTGAGTTCCCAAATAGGGCTGGGTAGGTATAACCAGCTGTGGTGACAGAAAGGCTACCAGGAACATCCTGTCAGTCATCAAACAAAACGTCAACTGTAGGAGAGTCCTGCCCACTTAACTGTGAGAAACCGGAGCTTGAGAAATATTAGAACAATGTTTTTCTGCCCATAGGAAGCTATGGTAGTAAAGTGCTAGTTATGACTAGTTATTTACCAGTCATCACATAGAATACTCACCAACTACTCATGACCAGCACTGATAATAGGAAGTCAAGTGGGAGTTTGCATTATTATTAGGTAGTCAGTGCATTTAAGAATTAATTTGTGGAAAAATGGTACCAGGTGCTGGGCTATAATGTGAATAAGACAGACAGACACCATCTCTGCTCTCAAGGAATTTAGAATTTTCAGAGAAACAGTGTGGACCAACCTGATGAATTAGAATGTGCCCAGCCCTTTGGGGAGTGGCAGAGTTTTAGAAAATGATTGAACTTGTATAGAACAGGGATTAATCTGGGTGGGGATCATTGGTTTTAAGTTATTCTTAGCTAATCATCTGGTTCAGAGTGAATCTGCAGGGCTAGAGTCAGAAAAGATATTTATAATCTGTGTTGTGTTCTGAAAAGGACTAAAACGCATTCGAATGTTGGACATATTCATTGTCCAAGAAAGGTTCTTGTCTAGCACTAGTCAAGAGCACAGGTAGAATCCAGTACAGCCTCATACTTGTTCTTGTTGCCTTGTGATTTCTTGGCAAAGCTATACGTCTCTCTGCCTTTGCTTCTTCATGTGTTCGCTGCTCATCCTAATTCTCCTTTGCTTGCTCTTTCTCAAAGCCTCAAAGTATTAATGTGACTGTATCTCACATCTTGCCTAGACTTTTCTAATCACGTTCCTTAGAGATCTATTTTAGTCTTAGATCTGTATCATCTCTGTGCTAGTGACCATGACTAGCTGCTCTCTCAATGGATGCCCCCCTCCCCCAAACCATACTCCCTGTCCCAGTACTCCTGCTTTCCAGGAGCTTGGCTGCTTCTTGTCCCATGAACAGCACAGTGTGAGGCCTGTTCCTCCCTAGCATTTTCCATTCCAGTATTGCTAGGTACTGAATAAAGCTCTGCTCAATTCTCCTCAGATCTCATCTCTCCTCTATCCAGCTCCTTCATGTCCTGGCTCTCCCCGCTGAAATGTGATGATCTCCGTTTCTTTTACTATAAATCAGGCCCTGACTAAGTTCTCTAGCAGGAGCTTCTTAATAGATTTCCTTCTTTTATTTAAACCCTTCAATAACCAATTTCAGCTCTCTGGTCTGCAGAGAGAGTCATTTCCATGCTAATCAAATTATGTTGGTCTTTTGTTTTAAAGCAATGACAACTCAAGTACTAATTCTTTTCTGTCTTTTCTGATGTATTCTGTAAATCTCTTAAGATTCCCCAAAGGCAGTAGTCTTTGAAGCACACATATTTCAACCTCAGGGCCTTTGCACATACCCTTTTCTTTTCCATACTCTTCCCAGCTGTCACATGACTGGCTCTTCCCTGACATTCTTGTTTTAATGCCAAGTGTTTCTTTAGTGAAACACCATTGGCCATAATGGAATCGCTAGTATCTAACCTTTAAAATATTCTATATATAATTACTACTGACTGGCCATACTTGACAGTACTCAGGGGTCACTCTTAGCTCTGTACCTGGAGGCCATTCCCTGGGGTACTCAGGGGACATGTGGTATCAACCTATTCTTCTTGCAGGCAGAATCTGCACACCAGCCCATTGAGCCACTTGTCTGATCCCTGACAGATATTTTTAATTTATGGCTAATATTTATCCATAAGAATGCAAATCCTAACTGAATAGGCACATTAGTGCATCTGAAATGACACTTTTCCTCTGTGACAGTTCCACAGGTATAGTTGAGTAACTTCTGTGAATGCCTGAAAGCTAGTATTGTGATTTCCTGTCATATTGGTACCTTTTCCCTTAAACAAGTAGATATGAATGTTTGTATGGCAGAGTAAAAATCATCCGCAAATATAATGATCCCAAACAATCAGCATTTACATTGCTTCCAAATGTACCAGTCTGATGACTCAGACCAGGTTTGCCTGGTTTTAGTTGAGGTCATGCCCGTGCAGCCAGTTGGGCAACTGACCAAGGGCTGTTGAGCAAGGAAGCCCTGCTCCCTTGAAGGCTGACAGTTCTCTGGCTGTCTGCAGGGGTGCTGGGGACAGAGCACCTTTTGGTCTGGCAGTTCATATTTGTATTTATACATGTCAGGGGCTGAAGAGAGAAAGCAGAAGTGCTCAAGGTCTCTTGAGAGCTCAGAGTTAAAAACCTCATCTTACAGCTCACACTGTTGGTCAAAGTGAGTCATAAGGGCAGCCCAGATCTAAAGGGTGAAAAAAATCAACTTCATTTATTGATGGAAGAAGATGCAAAGTCAAGTTGCATACATGTAGTTGAAGGAAAGGGAAAGGACTAAGGACATTTTTGTCATCAATCTACCACATTAAGAATGACAACGAAGGGGCCGGGTGGTGGCGCTGGAGGTAAGGTGCCTGCCTTGCCAGTGCTAACCTAGGACGGACCGCAGTTCAATCCCCCGGTTCCCCATATGGTCCCCCGTGCCTGCCAGGAGCGACTTCTGAGCGAATAGCCAGGAGTAACCCCTGAGCGTCACTGGGTGTGGCCCAAAAACCAAAAAAAAAAAAAAAAAAAAAAAGAAAGAAAGTATGGCATTTGGGAGCCGGGAGGTGGCGAAGGAGGTAAGGTGCCTGCTGCCTTGCCTGTGCTAGCCTAGGACGGACCACGGTTCGATCCCCCGGTTCCCATATGGTCCCCCGTGCCTACCAGAAGGGAATTCTGAGCGCATAGCCAGGAGTAACCCCTGAGCGTCACTGGGTGTGGTCCAAAAACCAAAAAAAAAAAAGAATGACAATGAAGTAAACATGGTTCATCCTGATGTTCTCTTTCTAGGTAAGGGCTTACAGCACCCATGTGACCCTCAGTAGGGCTTCCCCATCAGTATTCAGATATGGGAGTGTTCCTAGTCCAGCATGTTTTTGGTTGTGGGTGCCAGTGACATGAGGGTGATAGGAACACGGTCTTACAGATACTGCTGTGCACAGAGCTATGCAGATTCTCCTGTGGAACTGAGGCCCAGTTTTTCTGTTTTATTTCCCCTGATTATCCCATAGGACCACCCCCAATCCATGCTATTGATCTGGGAGCCCGTCTCTAAAAGTAGGCAATACTGGCACCGAGGCCGAATGACTTTTAACTTATAAGAAATAGGTGAAGAACGATGCTAGATCCAAGTGCTTTTTTTCTTTTTCTTGTCTTTTTCTTTCTTTCTTCTTACATTCTTTTCTTTCTTTTTTTTTTCTTTTTTTTTTTTTTTTTTTT
>PVKC010039816.1:0-12480 GCA_004027635.1 Crocidura indochinensis | reverse complement strand
TTTTTTTTTTTTTTGCTTAATCTTTACCCCACTCTATGGCTTTTCTTTCCCTCAAACAAACCCACATAACTTAATTTATCTAGTTAGCCTCTAAAATAGAGGGAGAAACAAGGGAGGGCACCAGGACCAAACAGATGTATGATCACCAATAGTAAGCTAGAAAAAGAGGGGACCACCTGCTCTAGCAGCCTGGGGAGGATATGGAATGCAGGAAGGGAATGGGGATGGTCGGAGGGCAAACCTGGTAGTGGGTATTCCCCTGATTCAATGTTAATATGTACCTAAAATACTAATGTGAAAGATATGTAAGCCACTATGATCAAAATAAAAAAATATTTAAAAAAAGAACACCACCCATCACCAGTGCAACGTTCCCATCACCATTGTCCCAAATCTCCCTCCTCCCCATCCAATCCCCGCCTGTACTATAGACAGGCTCTCCATTTCCCTCATACTTTCTCATTATTAGGACAGTTCAAAATGTAGTTATTTCTCTAACTGAAGTCTTCACTCTTTGTGGTGAGCTTCATGAGGTAAGCTGGAACTTCCAGCTCTTTTCTCTTTTATGTCTAAAAATTATTATTGCAAGAATGTCTTTCATTTTTCTTTAAACCCATAGATAAGTGATACCATCCTGCATTTTTCTCTCTCTCTCTCTGACTTATTTCACTCAGTATAATAGATTCCATGTACATCCATGTATAGGAAAATTTCATGACTTCATCTCTCCTGACAGCTGCATAGTAGTCCATTGTGTATATGTACCACAGTTTCTTTAGTCATTCGTCTGTTGAAGGGCATCTTGAAGAGAAACATCCAGAGCTAAAGAATGTATGTGATCAAATACTGCATGCCCAAAGAGTACCAACCAAAAGGAACTCCAGAAAAAATACCCCAAGACACATACTAGTCACAATGTCGAATCCCACAGATAGAGACATAATTCTGCAAACAACAAGATCAAAAAAAGGAAATTACATTCAAGGGAGCATCCTTGAGATATACAGCAGACCTGTCACCAAAAACACTCAAGGCCAGAAAGCAGTGGTGGGTATTGTGACAAGACTGAATGAAATGAATGCTTCACCTAGAAGTCTGTACACAGCAAAACTCACTTTCCGGTTTGATGGAAAAATACATGGTTTCACAGACAAAAAACAGCTCAGAAACTTTATAGTTTCAAAACCACACTTAAGAGAAAAACTGAAAGACCTAATTTAAGACAAGACTAACCAAAAGACACACCAAACTTCGATATAAAGAAGTCAACAAATCCCAGGACAATTCTTTCTCTTAATGTCAATGGACTAAACACACCAGTTAAGAGGAAAAACTTAACACCTAGAAATTAAATAGCTCACAAATGAACAATCAGTGAGTCAGAGATGAAATCACAAAGGAAATCAAATGCTTCCTGGAAAGAAATGTGAATGAAGAACCAAATTATAAGAATTTGTCGGACACAGCAAAAGTGCTACTAAGAGGAAAATTTATAGCTTTGTAAGCATCTATCAGGAAGGAAGAAAGGTCCTAAATAAATAGCTTAATGGCACCACTTATAAAATTATAAGTTTATTAATAAAGTGAACCAAAATAGGTGGCTGAGGAAGTAAAAATTTAGAGGAGGAATTAATGAGTTGGAAAACCAAAAAAAAAATCTGAAAGATCAACAAAATCAAGAGTTAGTTCTTTAAAAAAATAAAGATCAATAAACCATTAGCAGAACTCACAAAGGGAGAGAGAAACTTAATAAACCCAATTAGAAATTAAATGGAATAGAGTACTACAGATAACACAAAAATTCAAAGGGTAATCTGAGACTGCTTTGAGAAGTTCTATGCCACAAAACAAGAGAAACTAGAAGAAATGCATAAATTTTTGGACTCATAATTTTCATGGTTGAACCAAGATGATATAATATTTGAATAGACCCATAAATATTGAGGAAAGTAAATTTATGATAGAAAGTCTTCCCCCAAACAAAAGCCCAGGTTAGGGTAGATTCACTAAGGAATTCTTTCAAACATTTCAAGAAGCAATCTATTCTTTTCAGGCTGTTCCAGGAAATTGAAGAAACAGAATCAATCCAAATTGATTTCATGAAGCTATCATTACCTTGATCCAAAAGGCAGACAGAGATGCCTCAAGAAAAAAAAAGAAAAAAAAAAGAAAAAGAAAAGAAAACTTCAGGCAATATCCATGAAGAATGCAAAGATACAAATGCAAAGATCCTCAACAAAATACTAGCAAATAGGATCAAACACATCATTAAGAAGGTCAAACACACTGAGTGTGGGAACTGGACAATAGACAGAAACCACACTTCCTGGACTGGGAATGCTCTGTTTCTTCCCACTGAACCGGTGAAACACTCAGACTCGCCTAATTTATACCATATAGGTCTAGTCAGCCCAGACCCAGCACCCAATTTCCTCTGATAAACTGCAGCCCATAAAACAGGATAGTGAAACACTGAAGCAGCTTGTACTATCCCTATCATACTTAGACAAGCCTTCTGAATAGGAAAAAATAAAATTTAAATAGAATACACCTTCAAGCATTTCTAATACAATCAGTTCAGCAGACCACTTTATTAAACAATCCGAAAACTCAACATTTAAAACCACTAAATGCAAAGAAATATAGGCAAACTAAGGAAGAGCCTAGCAGCTGAGGAAATGGAGAGAAACCCTACAAAGTTTCCAAGTCCACCAAAATGCACCTGCCCAATAGATGGATTGCCAATGGCAAGAGTAATAGCATCAAACCTAGTAAAAGGGACTACATCAAACAAAAAAATTCTCCATGGCAAAAGAAACACTGGCTAAAGCTAGAAGACAGCTAACAGAATGAGAAAAATTTTTTCACACTCGACACATCAGTTAAAGGGTTGATATCTAGGATATAAAAAGCAATTGGAAAGATCAGTTCCACACAACCCAATAAACTCATATAAAAATGGGAAGAATTTAATAGACACTTTTCCAAGGAAGACCGACAGATGGCCAAGAGACACATAAAAACATGTTCACCATCACTCAACATTAGGGAAATCCAAATCAAGACAACAATGAGGTACCACCTTACGCTTGAGAGGATGGCACACATCAAAAATAAGAGGTCCAATCTTTGTTGGCAGGGATGTGGTAAGAAAGAAACTCTCATCCACTGCTGGTGATAATGATGCCTGGTCCAAATCCTATGGAAAACAGTTTGGAGGATGCTTAGTAAACTCAGAATTGAGCTGCCATATGACCCTGCAATCGCACTCCTGGTGCAATCTATCCCCAAATCAGGATATTTATCCCAAAGTATTTATGCACTCCACTATTTATCATGGCAACCAGCCCAATAGCCAAGATTTGGAACCAACTTCGATGGTCAACAACAGATGGATTTTGAAGATGTGGTATTTATACTTGATGGAATACTGCATAGCGATTAGAAATGGTACAATCATGGATTTTTCAGAAACATGGATGGATCTACAAAATATTGTGTTAAACAAAGTAAGTCAGAGGAAGGATAAATAAAGAATGATAGCACTATTTTTGAGGTATTTAGAATATATAATCACTTTTACTTACAGTACTCCATGAATAGATATTCAAGGGATGAAAGTGTAGAAACTCCAAACACCGTAGATGCCAGCATATAATGAGATATGTTTAAATGATGTGGAAGGGGAGCACCACAAAATCGCGAATATCCATTACAACAGAGACCAGCAATGATGTAAACAGTGGTTTAGTGTGAACAGGTATGTAATCAACCTCTAATTACAAAAGTCTATAATAATGTGCCAATGTATTTATTCACAGACCAGGTGCAGAATATGATTGGAACCCTCAGATATCCACTGTAAGTGAATACTAACAATATGTTTTAATGCTTTTATTTTTACCAGGTATAAAATAACCATTCAGCTTCTTTGTCTACAGTTGTCCTTGTAAACAAAGAATGGACACCCTAATTTTAAACCTCAGTATTCAGTCATACAGAATACCAAATACAATACAGTGCTCATTATGACAATGACTTGATAAAATTAACCACTGTCTTTTGTTTATGTCTTATATTAGGACACAAATCATATGATCAGTTAGACCACTGAAACAGTCAATGACACACCACAGACCTATTTTACAGGTTCCAATCATTAAACATGTTTTTGCAAATTACTACTTTCTCTTAATTTTCTTTTCTTTCTCTTTTTCATTATATTTCTTATTTCCCTCTCTCCTTTACTCTTCATCAATTCAATCTATATTTAATAATGCCCTCGCTGTCAGTTGCTCCTTAGGAAAAGCACCTCTATACTTAAGAGGTAGCAAATGATACTATTAAGGGTAATCACCTTTTATAGTCCTCACTACCACATTGCTTAGTACCCTAGATGCAAAACCTGTATTTATGCTAAAAAGCTCCAGCCACTATGTAATCCTTATTAAGCAAAGCTCACCCTCGTCAGTGAGGAAGAAACTTGAAAGTGGAAAACCCTCCAACACCAATGCAGCAGCCCAATCTTTTTAAACTTACTTTTACAGGATTTACTTTTTCTTCTTTTGTCTTCTGTCTTACCTTTTATTTCTCCCTCCTTTCTCTCTTAAGATATATAACAGCCAAGTGTTTATCTTTTTTTATTTCAATCATTTCTTAAGGGCTCATACCCAGCCTATGAGGGTCAGGCCTCCAACAACAATCTAGGAATAGATCACTAATTTTTGCATGAGTTTGTAGACAGTGGCCTTCTCTCTGGTTGCCAAATTTAAAATGTAAAAAATCCATTCCCAAGGTGTATATAGCCCCTTTTATATATTATCCCTCCTCCTCCCTTCAGAAATCATTCTATCCTCTCATCCCCCAATCCTGTTCTATTATACTTCCATATTTAACTCTTTTCCCTAAGTTATTAGCCCATTAGGTACTGAGACCAACCTCCTGCTTTAATAAACCATCACCCAAAGCAAAAGGACACCCTCTCAGCCCTACATCTCATGCCTTGGCAGAAAACTACAACCAACACTCCCACTAACTCAAGCTTTGTGGCCCTTCTTCTCATCCTCTCAAATGTGGACTGTTGCATGCTACCGTTACATCTCTAGAAGGACCCCCAAGTACACTACCTGATCCCTTATGTCTGTAAATCACTTTTCAGACTCAACAAGTACACGATGTGTGATGAAAATGTGCCATGGATTTCACCCCCACAAGAATATCTCAAAAGACTTAATGGGGAAGCCTATATTTCCTATGTATGTTTAATACCTCTATAACAATTCCTCCTAGTCTGTATATTCCCAAATATAAGGTTGCTCCTCAAAAACCTTCTTTTCTATAACTCCTTTTTAAATTCATTTTTATTTATTTTGGTATATATTCATGACTATTTCTTTTCTCTTTAACTTCACCTGTTTTGGCTCTGTTTGGTATGAAAACATACAAAAAAGTCTTGCCTGGGATGAAAGCACAGGTCAAAACCAGGGCACAAAGATTCTGTAGTTTGACATTCTTACCCAAAATGCACCAGCAATATAATATGGCACCATTCCATTTTGCAAAGGCATACTAAATAAGGGGGGGCTTTATGTATAGAAACAAGCTTTTATCTGCTAGAGATAAGAACCCAAACATTTTATAATACTAGGGCGCCTCCCACCATGAACATGTGTCATGTGGACCCAACTTAGATTCCATATGACTGGCAGCTACCTCCAATCCTGAGACCTAGACTTAAGACATAGAACCAACACCATTCCCTGCAATTGCACCAGGAATAAAACTCCCTCTGTGAAACTCCTAATATCTCTCTAGCACCAACTTACATCAGTTTTGATATGACATCTTGACAAAAAGGAAACGGCAATAACTTGATCTAAGAACAGAACATCCTAATGGTAAGATGAAATCAGAAGACATGTCGCCCTTTGACCTATGAAAGGACCAAGATTACCAACTACTGACGACTGATATTGACAGCCAAGACTGGGCAGAACTTACCCTGGAACCAATAAAAAAGATCCTAGCCTAGGCTTCAGCCTAAGATCTGTAGAAAAAACAAGATCTCCAATCCAAGGATTCTGACTGTAACAACTGGAATTGAACTTTGGAATCACAATTTAAAAACTATACCAGGATTTGCCCTAGGATCTATGCAGAAACTGAGACCACCAATTATAAAAGTTTGATTACAACAACAGTGATGGAACAGAACTTCTAGAACTATAAAGAAAAACTAAAACTATTCCTAGGCTTCATCCTATGACCTGTGTAAATACCAAGATATCTAATTAGAGAGACCTAATTATATCATTATTATATCCAAATAAGTGAAAAGATGCCTGGCACCATAAAAAAAAACCTTAGGAAGAGAAAATGAGGGTGTACAGAGCCTGTAGTGGTTCTCATGACAGCATGCTTCAAGGGTGGAGAAACCTGAAATTTTTTAGGCCAAGGGAATGCCCTTTCTAACTTCCCAATGCTTACTATGTCTTTGCAAAGAATAATAATATAATAATTAATAATAATAATAACAATAATAATAATAAGCACAAACCTTTTTATGTAGTTGTTGGTTGGGGTTTATTGAATGATTTTAATTTTTTTCTTTATTTCTTTGTCATTTTTTTGTCTTTTCATAATTGTGTAGTTGCTTAGTTTCGTAGTTTTTTGTTTATTGGTTTTTATTTTCCTGGTTCTGTATTTTTGTTCTATTTTTTTGTATTTTTCTTGTTATTGCTTTGTTGTTTTTTTGTTATTGTTTTTTGGGTTATTACCTCTTTCTTTTACCCCTTCCCTCTTCTAAATTGATATTTATAACACCTAGAAGGACTCCTCCTAGTGTTTTTGTTTGTTTGTTTTGTTTATTTTCTTTCTTTTTTCCCTTTTTCTTTTTCTATATCTCCAACCACATTCAACCACATTGCTTGAATCATCTTGTCCAGTCTCATAAATTGAGGGAGAAAAATGAGTAGTACCGGGTCCAGATACTTGCATGAACATTTAGTGGAAATAAAAAATGATCAGACCTGATCATCAAACCCAAAGTCAACGGTACCAGAATCTATACCTATTCCTCAGCAAACTGTACAAGTGGACCATGTTATACTAGTATTCTGGAGGGGGGATAAAAGGAGATTGATATGGGATCCATGCTGGGGACAGGGATGGAGGGAGGACATCACTGGTGTTGGGACTGTACCTGATTCATTATCACTATGCACCTTAAATATTATTCTGAAAGATTTGTAATTCACTTAAGCCACAATAAAAAATATTCTTCATAAAAGATAGGAAAAAAAACAAGTTAAAAAAAGAAATAAAACACAGTAGTAAGCACATTTATAAAAATCATTGTATCTCCAATTAATCATTAATATGGAGTCGGCGCCGGGTGGTGGCGCTGGAAATAAGGTGCCTGTGCTAGCCTAGGACGGACCGCGGTTCGATCCCCTGGTTCCCCATATGGTACCCCGTGCCTGCAGGAGCAACTTCTGAGCGAATAGCCAGGAGTAACCCCTGAGCGTCACTGGGTGTGGCCCAAAAACCAGAAAAGAATCCCGGTGCCCCATATGGTCCCCCCTGCCTGCCAGGAGCAATTTCTGAGCATGGAGCCAGGAGTAACCCCTGAGCACTGCCGGGTGTGACCCAAAAACCATACACACACAAAAAATATGGTAATAGAAGGTTGAGTAAGCTCTTGTTTTTAGCTGTCCATATTGTTAAACTGGTGTTTTTCTATAGGAATGGAAGTATCAATCAACCGAATTTTACCAGCAATTCAAAGCACTATTACTGGTTCCATGGCTTTTGTGCGGTGTATTCTCACCTGCCAGGACTCCTGGAAAAAGGAGGATACAGGGGATGGGATTTCCTCACTCACATCAAAAGCCCTGGTGATTTCACGGCAAAATAGCATATCCCAAGTTTGCTCAGATTGGTGTCCCTACAGGGAATTGTAGAGGAACAGTGAGGTGGACTTATCATTCAAATAGTGAATCTGGGTGATAGATACAGCAGGCAGGTTGGATGCTAAGCCAGTCCCCTTCTCTCAAGATTGCCAGATTTCTGCTGCATGGACAGTGTTCCCATGATTGGTATCCAGCTGGGCTTACATTTCATTCTAGAAAAGTGAGTCTATGGAGCTAACCCAGTGCAAACATAGCTACTGTCTTAAAGGTTACTGTTATTTATATTTAACATTGCCTAGTTTCATCCACTTTTCACCTTATTTTCTCCACTGTGCTCTACCGTTTTTTAGATACTTCTTGCACTATAAACCACCTTCCTGTGAGCTACAAATAAAAGTATCTTACATTCCAGTAAACTGACCAGTCACATCATGCAAACTCTATTCTTTTAGGTCACCAGTCTTAAATGTTCTAGTGATAGAGATCCCTCTGAGTTATTTTATTTTTAATGAGGATTAAAAGCTGACAGTCTATACTAAAGAAAAATCAATGTTACTGCATTAAGAAGCATTTTATTTTTATTTTTTATGGGCACACTACCAGTGCTCAGGGCTTTGGCTCTGAGCTCAGGAATTACTTCTGGCTCTATGCTCAATGATCATTCATGGCAGTAAAATTTGGGAAACCACATGGGATGCCCTGAGTTGAAGATGTATCATACAAGGCAAGCACTCTGTTCTATCTTTTCCAGCTCTTAAGAAGTACCTTAAGTGTTGCAGTTCAATCCTTTGATTTTATGAATAAAATCTTTAACCTGTAGGGTGAAAGAATATTTTTCCCTGGCAAGAAATTTATTTTTTTGGTTTTTGGGTCACACCCGGTGATGTTCAGGGGTTACTCCTGGCTACGCACTTCAAAATTGCTCCTGTCTCGGGGAACCATATGGGACTCTTCAGATGAGACCCAGTTTTAGGAAACATACACAGTCAACGAACCCTTGTGTATATGTACCAGGCTGTCAATAGCTGTTTTTCCGGAGAGGAGAATTAAATAAATATTCAGCAGAACATGAAATATAAGATATATTGAAATTATATTACAAAAATGACATTTCAATTTAGTTGAAATTTAGTGCTTATTAAGGAGAAAATAGGGAAAAGAAGATAACAAAAGAAGAGAGATTGTGATATAAGAGGGAGAAATCTTGACTTTCCAAAGTTATTTGAAACTTAAACAAATTATTCAAATTTAATTAAGGTTATTCAATGCTGCTTCCAGGTATTGGATTAGCAGGCATTACCAATTTTATGCTTGTACAAGTGCTCTGTGGAGACTGGGAATTAGAATACAAGTTTCCAATAACATAATTTAAATCTCTAATTAGAAAAGTGCTCTCTGGGAGCCGGGAGGTGGCGCAGGAGGTAAGGTGCCTGCTACCTAGCCTAGGACGGACCACGGTTCCATCCCCCGGTTCCCATATGGTCCCCCGTGCCTGCCAGGAGCGACTTCTGAGCGCATAGCCAGGAGTAACCCCTGAGCGTCACTGGGTGTGGCCCAAAAACAAAAAAAAAAAAAAAAAAAAAAGAAAAGTGCTCTCTGTCCTCTCTTTGTCTGACACTGTGGTTTGCACAATTGTTAATGTAAGGGTACCATACATATACTTGAATCTACTTACAACACTGAGTTCTTGTCCACAGTGATTAGTTCCAACTATCATTGTTACAGTGGACTGATTATTCACTTCTCTCACTGCATTTACCACTCTTTGTGGCACACTTCTTTGGTTTTTGTTTTTGTTTTTGGGCTACATCCGGTGACGCTCAGGGGTTACCCCTGGCTATTCGCTCAGAAGTCCTTCCTGGCAGGCACGGGGGACCATAGAACCAGGGGATCTAACCGCGGTCCGTCCTAGGTTAGCACAGGCAAAACAGGCACCTTACCTCCAGCGCCAACCTCCCGGCCCCTGTAGCACACTTCTTAACATGCACTTGTCTTCTTGATGCTTCTTTGTTGTCTCTGCATATTATTACCATAGTAGTTTTTTCAGTTTTTTAAGGTATTATTAAAATGTTTTAATAATTTTATTAAAATTAAGAATATATTTTAATAAATTTTAATAAAATATTATTAAATACTTTTAAAGCCTTAATTAAATAAAATATTATTAAAATTATTCAAAATTATTATTAAAATAATATTTTGAAGTTAATGTGTGCATAAGAGAAAATAGAAAATAACATCACAATTAAAGTTATGTCTGACATGTCCTTCTAGGTTCTGATTTATTGTGTTATTAAAATCATAAGTTTTGTATCATGCTAATTTATACAACATGAATATTTACCATTTCTAAGGTCTAAAGTCATATGAGTATTTGATATACAAGAAAGCATAACACCAACTTAGCTTGGAAGAAAAAATATAATCCAGTCCTTTTTTGGCAACAAAACTTTCCTAAAGGACAAAAACAGCAATAAGGTCTCTAGATATTGGCATAGCTACTATTAAAACCCTGCATTCCCTTAGCAATTGAGTAAAGTATGAGCTTCTAAGAGAACTCATTATCCAATCAATCTAGTAAAATGTTAGTAAGAAAGCCAAGTTCTAACCAAAGTCTTGTGTGCAGTTAGACACATACCCAAACACACACGCAAACACACACACACACACGCGTGCACACACACGTGCGCGCGCACACACACACACACACACACACATGGCAACATCAAATGCTTCAAGGAACAGCTCCTTCCTCTTCCTCTTCTCATTCTTCTACATCTCTGCTGCCAATTGCAGGAATAAGCCTCATGTTTTGTCATTCAGAGGTGGTATAACAAGTTTATGTCCACAATGCTCTCTATCAGTTAGAACAAAGAGATAAATACATTGGGTTAACTCATAAATTCTACTTTTATCATATATTGTCACCTTAGGACATCTAAAAGCTTAGCTGCAAAGCACTAAGTGAACCTTGTCCACAATAAACACAGGTCCTATACGAAATCACAAATATAGACCTATAGTTAGAATCTAGAACTGTCTCTTAGCTAAACTAGCAGAATCCGTCCATCACTCTTCCTCTTCCTCCACCATGTCAGTGACCAAAGTACAGGACTGCATCTTGTTCTAAGAGGTGGATTAAGAGATTCTCTCAGAAGACAATTCTTCTTAAAGGCTAAAATTATATATATAGGAATAAAGTTTGCTAATATTACTTAATAAAATATATGGTATTAGAAATTATCCTCTGATATATAGTCATGTTAACTAAAATGCATCTGTCCTATAAGGTCCCCCAAGCCAGGAGTTATTTCTGAGTGCATATCCAGGAGTAACCCCTGAGTGCTGCCAGGTGTGGTTCAAAAATCCAGAAAAAAAAAAAAAAGAGAGAATCACTTTGATAGCAGATGTTTTAGATGCTTACGAAAATTGTCTTCGTTAAATACCCTATCCACGGAAACAAAATGCAAGTACATAAAAAACTGATTGTCTAAAAAATGTTTTTTTATGAATGAACACACTAGAACAATTCTTTTCAATTCTTTCCCTTCCTCCTCTTGAAACTATTTAGCAGTGAAGCACACTATGCGCAGAAGTAATCGTCCCACTTCCAAGACATAATTTCCCACAAATTTTAGTAAAAATGATATTTACAAAGTGATACTTTACTACCTCTACATTTGGCATACTTCAAACACTTTTAACCATCTAGATGGAATAGATGTTTCAAATACGGACTTAAATTGTCCATTATATACACAGAAGTGTTAAATTAATCACACACATGTAACAGAATATTTATCTTAAAAATAATGAACATTCAGCTTAATTTCATCCTTCTCCCATTTCTCTCTCCTCCAACCCAACATGCCATAATGCTTACATTTCTGAAGACAATCTTTCCAAGAAATTCTAGCATAAAATGTACACATTCTATTTTGTGGTTAAACATTGGCAACCTCTTAACATCGGGTTAGATGTGGTAAAATTTGGTAAACTCACTGTCCAAGATATACACTATATACAGAAATGTGAAACAAGAGAAGGATCAGAGGGACAATTAGCCTACCTCACAATAACCATCCTGGGCAAAACTTTACAGCACTTCCCTCTCCTGCTCTTGTCTGACCCAGTGCACAATGTACATGTCTCAGGGGTGCTTTGCCACCTCCCACCTCTCCCTTCACACACTATAGGAATTAAAAAATTTACAAAGCATTTTTCCTACTTCTACATTAAACATCAGGCACATTGGAACACCTAGAAAGATTGCCTATTTCAAAAAAAGTACTTAACATTATCAGTTGTGTACAAAACAGTAAGGAAACATGCAGGAGTAACACAATAGTTATAAAAATGCTTTCCAAATTTGACCTAGTTCTCTATAAGGTCTTCTGCTCCATGTCATCTAGCCAGCGAATCAATGTGGCAGGAGCATGTAGCACAGAAACAGGAATAACTTTAGACAGAGCAGCACTGTGTGTGAGCCTAAAACCAAACCAAACCAAATCAAAACCAAACAACAATCAGTATGCTACTTAAATTATAGCAGTTTATAGTATGCATCCTG
>PVKC010039815.1:0-12461 GCA_004027635.1 Crocidura indochinensis | reverse complement strand
GATCTTGGTATTTGTGTAGGTTGTAGGTCAGGTCTAGGACAGAGTCTCTAGGTTCTAGAGGTTCCTATCCATTGTTGTTGTTGTGTTCAGTCTTCTGTAACACTTGCTCCCTGTTTTCATTCAGTCCCTAAGCCGAAGCCTAGGATATTATGGATCCAAAGGTTCTGCTCAGTCTGTTGTCCAAGTTGGAGCTCTGCAATAAGACATCTTGTTGTTGCTGTTGTTGTTTTGCTGTTTTTATGTGTCCTGGGCTACAGCCTAGGGTAGAGTTTTCCTTATCAGTCCCAAGGTAGGTTCTGTTCAGTCACTGTTGTCAAAGTCAGTTTTCTGTTGTTGGTGCTCTTATTTTTCACAGTTCAAAGGACGACGTCTCTTCTGTTTTCCATTTAGTGTTAGGTCATGTGATAGGACAACCTGGTCTTAGGTCAATTTTTCCTTTCCTCGTTGTCATATCAAAGCTGGCACAAGTTGGTGCCATAGCAGTGTTATAAATCTCCCAATGGAGCTTAGTTCCTGGTGGTGATGCCCGGAGCTGTATCATTTCTACGTCGGGAATCTGGGGTTTGGAATTGGACTAACACTGTCCAATCTCCTGGGGACTGGTTGTATCCACATGACACATGTTCAGGATGGGAGGCACCCTTCTGCTATAAAAAGTGAGTTCTTATCCCTAGAAGATAAGATCTTGCTTCTGTGTCTATGGTTCCCCTCTTTTTTTACTGTGCCTATACAAAAACGTATGGTGTCATACTGTGTTGTTGGTGCTATTCTGGGTAAGGATGACAGACTGGACACACACAGTGTCTGTCATCTGGTTTTGTTCTGAGCTTTTATCCCAGTCAAGGCTTTTTGTACCAAGCAGCACCAAAAATGATAAGGATAGAGAAAATGCATATATTAAAATAGAACAAATAAATAAAACTGAGTTAAAAGAAAAGGTATTCGAATAAAACAAGTGGTGGAGGAGGCTACCTATATATTTAGGAATACACATCTTAAGATGCATTGTTATACAAGTATTGAGCTTCCATAGGCAATATAAGACTCACAATTGGGTCTTTTGATGTATTCTTGTGGGGAGTAAAAGCCAAGGTACTTTTTGACTAAGTGGTCAGCCCAGGAGACCATTGGCCAGCTGTCTGCCCAGATTCCCAGCCATACCTGTAGGAGAGGATCAGGAATCCTGGCATGTGAGATCTTCTGGGTCCAGCTGCAGCCTCCCTCTCTATTTTTTTTTTTGTTATTGTTTTTGGGTCACACTCGGCAGCGCTCAGGGGTTACTACTGGCTCTATGCTCAGAAATTGCTCCTAGCTGGCTCGGGGAACCATATGGAATGCCAGGATTCGAACCACCATACTTCTCCATGCAAGGCAAATGCCTTACCTCCATGCTAACTCTCTGGCCCCTTTAGTCTATTTTAAATTGACTTTTTTTTCCTTCAGTCAATATAAAGTGGATGTCTTATTGTGCATATTACATTTAGCCAGTCAAGAATAGAACTAGTCCAGAAACTAGAAGTTTTAAATCATGCACTTTGATGCAGCCTTTTTGAAATTCCAAGATAAATTGTTGAGTGATAATCTCACTTATCTCTGATATATAGAATGAAAGGGATAGACTTTGAGTGGACTGTCTCTCAACTGTGTGGTGGTGATTAAGGAAAGATTCTATATCCAGTGAGATGAATTCGAAAGAGCATGCATGTTAGTTTGTACCAATGTCTCAAGCCACCACCATCCTTTGCTTCTGCTCCTGTGGCCTCCACAGGATACAAACCCAAAGTTTACTTGGACCTTTTGTGCTTCAGCCTGTACTTTTACTTCTTATTACACTTATCTTTCATAGTGAGAAGGCTTCTAGGATGTGAGATTGGGGGTAAAAGTTATTTCCTTTTATCTTTTTTTTTTGGGGGGGGGTTGGGTCACACCCAGAAGTGCTCAGGAGTTACTCCTGGCTTCATGCTCAGAAATTGTTCCTGGCAGGCACGAGGGACCATATGGGGCACCGGGATTCGAACCGATGACTTTTTGCATGAAAGGCAAATGCCTTACCTCCATGCTATCTCCCGGGCCCTTTTCTTTTGGGGCCACTTTTAGTGGTACTTGAGGACCATATCTGACTCTGCATAGTCTGAGCTCAGGAGTCACTCCTGGACATTTGCTCAAAGTGCTTTCTGGGCCATTTTCTTGGAATCTATGAACTGAACCATGGCCATTACCATAGTAACATGCTAGCATATTACCGTTAGATTTATACTATCTCTCTGGCACCTCAGTTTGGAGTTTGTTTGGGTTGTTTTTACATATGACTGACTAGTTTTTCAGTACTATTTATAGCAAAGGCTTTCTTTGTGATCCACTTCATAATATTAGTTCCTTCATCAAAGATTAGCTCTCCATAATACCTGAGGTTCTATCTTGATTTCATTGGTCTGAGAGTCTGTCTTAATTCTAGTAACTACAAATATTCATTGATTAAATTTAATTTAAGGTTTGGAATAGAAACCTCTCTTCTTGTTTCCTAGTTTTGCTTTCACTATTTGGAGTTGAAGAAAGTGATTTATATGAACTTTGTCTCCAGAAATGCCATAAAAACATTTTCATGGTTTACACTGAATATATGCAAGGTTTTCGGTAGTATTGCCATTCTGGTGATATTGATCCTTCTAATCTATGAACAATAAATGTATTTTCATTTCCTTGTGATGACTTTTTCTTTCAGTGGTGCTATAAGTTACTTGTTATGCTTTTTTTTACCTTTTAGTTAAGTTGATGCCCAGATAATTGTTTTATCAAAGCACTATTATATATTATATTTCTTTATCTACTGTGTGTTGAATACAATATCTAAGCTACTGAATCAACCTAGGTGTACAACAATAGATGAATAGATTATGAAGATGTGGTACATACACACAATGCAATACTATGCAGCCACAAGGGACAATAAATCATGTATTTTGATGCAATCTGTTTGAAACTGTAAGATATCATGCTGAGTGATAATCTCACTTATCTCTGATCTATAGAATAATAGGACAAGGAAATGCAATATAGAAAATGGAGGATGTCTATAACAGCCTTAACTCCAGATATTTAGGGAATAAAAGACATTAAAAGGAAGGAGAGAAACAAGGGAAAGTAAGAAGATGAGAAAGGGAAGTTATAGGGAAAGTGGTTAGGACTTCAGTTAAACTGGTGATGTGTGAGAGTGGTATATCTACATATTCAAAGCACATATTCAGCAATATTAAAAACATGAGACCTAAACTACAATCACTAAATTTTGTAAAATGCTTCTCAAGATGGCTTATGGGAGAGCAGGAGGATAGATGGAGTATGGAAACACTGGTGAAAGGAAGTTGACTCTGGTGGTAGGATTAAAGTCAAAATATTATATGCCTAAAATTCTATCAGTAAGTTCATGAATCATGGTAATTTTGGGGTACCCACAAATATTAATAATATAATAATATATGTGCAATGCAATTGCAAGGGTCTCAAACTGAATTTACCTGAGGGCTGCAGGAGGCAAAGTCGGGGTGATCCTTGAGTGCAAAGTCAGTAGTAAGCCTTGAATATTGGGGTGTGTGACCCAAACAACTAAAACAAAACAAAACAAAACAAAAAAAGATTCCTCCAGGACAGAGCCACAAAATGTTGTATGGAGGGCCATTTGCAGCCCATGGGTCGCAAGTTTGAGAACCCTGAATTAATGTAATATGGCATGGCATAATAGTTCCATAAAAATGAGAAGCAAAAATCAATAGGCACTTCTCTTACAGATAAATGGCTGGTAGGTGTAAGAAAAGGTGTTAATTTATGTAAAGGCTCCACACACAGTGATCCCATCTCAGGAAAGTGAGTCTGAAGCAGGGTCGCCACAGAAAATAATCCAAACCATGTGTAACTGAAGGATTTCATGTTAAGTGAAGTAATTCAGAAAGAAATAGAAATGTGCCATATATTATCGCTAATATGGAGCATGTAGAATAACTTGTATATGGAAAAGAAAATATCAATGGGTGGAAATGGTGATTTAGATTACATAAAATATGTCAGGGAAAAAAGAAATGAAGGATTGGAAAGCAAAAGAAGAGGTCTGGGAGAAACATAGGTGCAAGTGTCTGTGGCCTTGGGCTTGTGTGTGGCAGAATGATGAGGTATTTGTGTATATATATATATTATATATAAATATAAATCAGTACACCTGATATAAGCATGATAATGAAATTCACAATAACCACACTTTTAAAGGAACTATGTAGGGGACTTGAAGGAACCTCATGGTATTAGTGGTGGAGGAATGGGGTCACTTGTAATGGGATGGGAGTTGACACACATTTGCCTGAAATTATATTTTCCATAACTTTGTATATCATAGCCTCTAGCTAAATTATTGAAAGAATAACCATGGATTTCTGCATGCTTATTTAATAGTCTATTTCAGGACTATACAATCTATTGTTTCTAAAAAAAATTTTGCAGTCTTTAGAGTTTTTTAAATATAGCATCATTTCACATCCAAATACTAATTGTTTGACTACTTTTCCAATCTGGAAAATACCATGACTGTAGCAAGAACTTCCAATATTATGTTGAAAATGAAATGAGGAAGGCTAATCTTGTCTTGTGTTTAATCTTTGAGTTTTGCAGTTTTTAACCATTGAATATTATAATAGCTGTGGATTTCTAGTATATAACTATGTTGAGGAAAGTTCCTACTATTAATGTTTCTTGAATTTTAAAAACCATTAATTGATGTTAGCTCTTGCCAACTGCCCTTACAATATTTATTTTTATTATCCCACAATTTATCTTTCTTTGTATGAAGATGGTCTATTATGTTGAATGACTTTCAAATATTTAACCATTCTTGCATATTTGGGCATAATTTGGACTTGCACAACATGTTTGATCCTTTTAATGTATTATTAAATACATTTTGCTAATCTTTTTTTGAGGATTGCATTTATAATCATCAGAGAAAAATGATATAAAGGAATGAAATTTATCTCATACTAGTGAGGTTGATGCATATTTAGAAAATGTGTTGACACAGATGGGGGGCAAAAAGAACCTTCATATATTTACTTGTTCATGGGGATGTCAACTGGTTCAGGATGAACATGTGTTTCTCAAAGAACTAAGAACTTATTTACAATATGACCCAGCGATTCCACAAGTTTATCTACTTGACGAGCCCCTAAACAGTATTTCAAAAGACTTCTGTATGCCTGTGTTTGTGGCAATATCTGGAAGCAATGCAAATTTCCAAAAGGAGATGACTGAATAAAGAAATTGTGGTGAATATAGTCACAGTATAATACTACTGGGATTTAAGAAAAGATTAAATTGTGTTACTTGATACCAGATGTATAGAATTGCAGGATATTGTGGAGAGTGAACTCAGTCAAAAGGAGAGAGGCAGACGAACATCTTTTTCATAGGATAGATATATAATTATCTAAATGGTTAATGGTTAATGGGTTAAATGGGAGAGGTCTTGGGAACATTGGTAGATGTGAGTATATGAGCAGATACTCTGGTGGTAGAAATGGAGTTGGAACATTGTATGCATGAAACACTATCATTAAAATAATTATAAATAGGGACCGGAGAGATAGCATGGAGGTAAGGCATTTGCCTTTCATGCAGAAGGTCATTGGCCGGAATCCCGGGATCCCATATGGTCCCTTGAGCCTGCCAGGAGCAATTTCTGAGTCTAGAGCCAGGAGGAACCCCTGAGCACTGCTGGGTGTGATCCCAAAACCAAAGTAATAATAATAATAATAATAATAATAATAATAATAATTATAATTATAATTATAATTATAATTAATGGTTTCTAAACAAACATTTGAAATAAGGGGGCCTGAGAGATAGTACAAGTGCTAAAGTGCTTGCTTATATGCTGTCAACCCAAGTTTGACCCTTGTCACACATATGGTCCTATGAGCACCACTAGGAATGATTCTTTTTTTGTTGTTGTTTTGGGGTCACACCTAGCAGTGCACAGGGGTTACTCCTGGCTCTACGCTCAGAAATCGCCCCTGGTAGGCACGGGGACCATATGGGATACCGGGATTCGAACCACTGTCCTTTTGCATGGAAGGCAAATGCCTTACCTCCATGCTACCTTGCCAGTCCCGAGGAATGATTCTTGAGACTAGAACCAGGAGTAAGATTTTTAATATTGCTATATGTGCAGCCCTCACATACCAAAAATTAAAAAAAAAAAGGAACAGTAGGTCTTGGGAACAATTGCAGTCTGTACTTCTTAGGAGGCAATACTCATCTTTAATTATTAATTGATTAATATTCTTAGCAAACATCAACATGAAGATACAATCATATAGTCATTGGCAGCCCCAAACTCTCTTCTTACTTTTATGTATTTAACTTTTGGGATATAAATATAATAAGTATTTGATCACTCTCTCAATTCCAAAGGCTCATGTTGAGTAACATAAAGGGAAATGGCCATTTCTTTGAGGTATGACATATAAGAGAACTACCCGTATTTTCTGGCGTATAAGATGACCCTTCAACCCATGAAAAACTTCCTAAAAGTCTTAAAAGTAAGTTACTTCTTAAAAGTAAGAGGGGTGCGGATCACTCGTCCCTAAAGCTGGAACAAGTTTCAGCATACCATATACCAGCATATAATATGACTCCCGACTTTTTAGGAAGTCTTTTATGGGTTGAAGGGTCATTTTATAAGCCAGAAAATACACTATATATAGATGTGTAAGATATATATAAACTATATAAAAGATATAAAAATGTGCGACATATAAAAGTACATGTTTATTAGCTTCCTTGTAGGCCTCTAACTAATAGACAGAAGACACAAAATCCAGTTATTGTTGGGTTTGATATTTTGTTGTTTTTGGGTCACACCCGGTGGCACTCAGGGGTTACTCCTGGCTCTATGGTCAGAAATTGCTCCTGGCAGGCTCAGAGATTCATCTGGCATGCTAGGAATCGAACCTGGGACAGTCCCAGGTCAGCCACATGCAAGGCAAATGCTGTGTTATCATTCCAGCCACCAAAATCCATTTTTGATAAATAGCATATCTCTCTTATTGCCCTTGAACAAATTGTCTCTTAGAATCCGACTTTTCTTACTTGTGAAATAGTAATACTATGTGTTTATGATTTCTTTTATATATGTCCTTTTTTTTGAGTTTAACTTCTATTTATTTTTTTTTTCATTTCTTTTTTTTATTTTAATCATAGTGGTTTACATGATATTCACAGTCATATTCCATTTACAAATAAACATTGAATCAGGGGAATTCCCATCACCAAGTTGTTCTCCCTCCACCTCCATTCCCATTCTGTCTCCCAAGTCCTCCACCCTCTCCCCAGGGACTTCTAGATTGAGTGACTCCCTCTGTTTCTGGTTTATCCCTTGGTGATCTTATATCTGATTGGGCTTGGTGTCCTTTTCTTATAAATCCTAAACTTTTTGAACTTTAAACAATTTATTATTTCTCTCAGTATAGGCAAAAGCAAACATATTTGATAAAGATTTCAGATCTTAGGATAAATACATTATAAATAGCTATAGTTTCTAAGGGTTCAGTGATGTTTATTAAAGACTACTAATCAGTATGCAGTCATAAGTTCAATATAATGAAGTACCTAAATGATAGCGATTTTCAACAAGTAATTTTAATTTTATAATTAAGAAAAAAAGTATGAAATAATGGAACAGAGAAGAAAAACCCATAAAAGCACATAATAAGGATATTCCTAAATGGATCTCCCTTCTAAATTTTTATCTTTCCACTAAACCTCTATTTTCTAAGAGGCCATTAATTTTTTAAGTCTTCACATCAATTAATTCCCAATAGGAAGGACAGGCTAGATATGGATGTCAATATGGAGAGAAATTAAAATGCCTAGTACAAAGAGGAAAAGCCTAAATGGGGTCTGAATGCAGACCATGGGAGCCATAGTGCCGAGGGCAATAAGGATAAATGTGATTATGAATGTGATTGTGATGAATGAAGAGGGTGACTGACACTCAGTCTAGACTTCACTTGGTCTTTCCTGGAAACTGGAGGCCATGTTGTTCGTCTGAAGAAGGAAGTTGGTGTAGGCCATGTCAGCTTCCTCCTTGGATGACTATAAAGGCATTAAGAGAAGAGTCAGTTAAAGGCTCAGGGATTTGGGCTCATAATGAGGGGACACACCAATATCAATTAATAATCTTGTATTAAACAGATCAAACCTTTTATGACCTAACATCTCCTTTAGCCACTGCACACATCAACGATAATTAAGAAATAACATTGAACTATCACAAAGCATCCCCTATTCACAACATAGATCCTTTTGATACAGTAGTTATACAACCTCTATAGTCTGAATCTGCTCCCACATAGTCCATGGGAAAGGTCAGCTACACTGATATCACCTAAGACAATTTACATTTTTCTTTCTCTACCAGTCCAGAGATATTTCAGCAATAAAAGCTAGAGGGTTCTATTGAGTCCATAACTAAGTTATTTCCCTAATTATCCCAAAACTTATTTTATTCTGTTGTGTAGAAAATTAGATATTATTATAGTTTTTCACATCTTGGGATTAGGTTGGCATTAGTGATGGATGATATCTAAAAGAAGGAATGATCCAAAAGTAAGACTTGCCTCTCGTAGAATTTCAAATTGAAAGTGGAATGACCTACTAACCCATCAAATTATTTACCATGGAAAAATATCTCCCAACCTCAGACAAAATTATGGTCCTCAGTAAATTTTCAGGGGTATGTATATATTGGGGAAGGATTAAGGAAGAGACCAGAAGTCAATTATCTATACAGTTAAATTATATCTACCAATGATTCACATTTGATTTTCCATCTGTGACTAAATGTTCTATAAAATTGTCTTCTTTGTCCCTTGAGCTCCTTCACTTCTGTATATATAACTTAAAAATAGCTCACTTTATACCTCAGCCAGTAAGATTTGTTTCTCCCTCAAAATTTTTTCATAATGATTGTGTATACCACTTGTCCTATTCTGCAATCAACCCCAATGCTGATGAAGTTTTTCCTGATATCTCTCAGGTTGCATTTTCTTTGCACATAAGTATGGCCCTCTTTCTATTTTTCTTTCACTTTTTTATTACCCTTTTGGTTTTTTTGGTTTCTTCAGTTTCCACGGGGTCCTCTGTGGTAGTGATGAAATCTGTGAGCACAAGAGTATAAATTACTTCCCAAAAGCTTCTTGTTCCCACCCGAGATAGAGAGTTAGGATAATTCGTGCTATCCTTGGAAAGTAAGCACTTTTATGGGAGAAGGACATACCTGTATTTCCTTCAAGATTTGTCTCTTGATTGAATGGAGAGTCTCCTATGTTGTCATGTGCTCCAAAATCCCTGGAGTTCTCAAAGTCTGACATGCTAATGTCTGTTTTATAACTTCTAATTGAAACCCGGTCTGTACAAGAGAAAGTTGGTGTAGATACATGTTCTGGAATATATGACATGCTTATTCCCTATAATCATTTGCTGTAGCCCTATTGTTATCTAAAGGGGTGGCATGGTGTCTTGTTCAACATATCATAACAATCAGTATTTTTCAAATATTATAAAGATTCTGTTGTTCTGTTATTTTTAAATGCGCTGTGATACATTAAATGTGAACAAATTCACTTAGGTAGTAAGGTCTCAATCTAGGTCAGAAAGGTCTGGTCTTTGAGTTAGATGTCTCTTTTTAGATACTGTCTGAATTTTCACTATCAATAAGAGATAGCCTTCCATAGGCCACAAATATTGAGTATCTGTTTTGTATGCAGATTGATCTTTTCTTATCAAAGATCCCTATCTTTGAGTTCATGAAAAATAAAGAACCATTGAAAAGACCACTAGGTATATCTAAGTAAAAAAAAGTATAAAAAAAACCTGAGAGTTTTTATGTGAGGGGCAGAATCATGCTGGAGACTTACCCACATTTCTTCTATGTCTGGCTCTGGCCACTCCCAATGCCACAGCTCCCAATGCCAACACTAGGGCAAGGGGTACTAGGGTATAAACTAGTATGCTGGAGCTCCTTTCTTGTCCTGAAGAACTAAAGAAGGACGAAATTAGTTTGTTAGTGAAAGAGAAACCAGGATATCCCTGAAAAGAGGCTTGACTACAGTCAGTTCTTCCCAGAATAGTATTACTCATCTATGGATTTTAAGAAAAATTAAAGACATTACTGTAATAAAGTCCAGAGACAATAGAGTTAAGGGCTGGAAGGGTCGGAAGGACCAGCTCACAATTTGAAGCTCACCTCAAAGAGTGGTGACCACTGCTAGGGAAATAACTACACTAACTAGCATGACACTGTTCAAGAATGAGAGAAGTAGAATGCCTATGGCAATACAGGCAGGGGCAGGGAAGGAGGGGGGCCTTGGTGGTGGGAATGTTGCATTGCTGAAGGTGGGGTATTCTATTTATGACTGAAACCCAACTACAAATATGCTTGTAATCATGGTACTTAAATAAATATTTATATATAAAAGAAAGATTAAAATTAAGTTGAGACAGTTGCCTCAACTATTCAGGTTGCACTACTCAGAACTCATAACCAAGCCTCAAACCATCACCCTCTGGAATGATTTCCAGAGTGAGATTATTTCTCACCTGTTTATGTCTGTGGATTCTTTGCTCCCATCAGCAGAATTTTGTATTTCTTTCACTGCTCTGTCATCCAAAACAAGGCTGGCATCCTGGATAGCTTTGTTCTCAATTGCCCTGACACTTGAATCTATCACCTTTCCTCTAGGAGCAGCATTAACTTGTATACTATCTTGGGACTCTGAAGAAAACAGAGTGGAAATAGGTTTAGTTTCTTCTCTGTATTTCCACTCCTTGAGGGTAAGGAATCTAAGTAATGAGACTTCATTAGGAATTCTAGGGTCAGAGTTAAAATAAAATGTTAATAGGACACATGATGGCAGCACATACATAAGTAGAAAATTAACTTTCTGGTTGTCACAGATGATCTCCAATTTTATTTAATACAAAATTGATTTCCATCTGTAAGTTTCAACACAGATAAAACACTGTCCCATTGTTTGGGACAGAGTTTTACAGCTTTCAGATCCTTTGCAATGATTTCTAGCTATATAGTCAATGTGATAATGATGACTTTTGATGCATGATTTATTACCGAGTCTTTTGGTAAGCTTGACCATACTCAATAAGATTTAGAGAAGAACTATTAATATTCTCAGCAAAGATAAAACATGTTAGTGTCAGAGCTGGAGCAATAGCACAGTGGTAGAGAATTAGCCTTGCATGCAGCCAACTCAGGACTGTCAGGGTTCAAGCCCAGCATCCCATACAGTCCTAGAGCCTTCCAGTCAGGTATGGCCCCAAAACAAAACAAAACAAAACAAAAAGTCAATGATATTTTTGAAGGCAAAATGAAAAAAAAACATACTAGGTGAGATAGCCTTAATTCTTTTGAAGATAATGCTTATGATGTACCTGAATTTCTATTGGGAGCAAGTTTGGCATATTGCATGTATTAGTAAATATAATTTTGGCTACACATGAAGATGCTTAGGGGTTACTTCTGACTCTATATTCAGAGATCACTTCTGATGGAACTCAGAGGGTCATATGGGGTACTAAGATCCAAACCAGGGTCAACTACATGCAAAGCATATACCCCACCCACTGTACTATCACCTTGGTCCCATTGTATATACAAATATTATATATACATGTATATAGTATATGTTATATACATTATATATACATATGTCTATATATGTATATACAGAGAAGAGACTACTTATTAAAATAAACAGATAATCTATGAGTCTTCAATATCTTCCTCAGAACAATGATACAACTTATATTTAAGCTGAGGTTAAATCTTTTACTTAGTTTTTTTGTTTACTTAAGAGGTCATTTTGAAATTATATATGTGCAGATAAATATCTTTTTGCTCCCATCTTCTTATGGCTTTTTATATTTAAACCTAGAGGACAACTCTGTAAAGAGAAAACCTATTATGCAGAAACCTTTCTTTAAGATCACAAAAGTATAGCAGAAATCCCTGGAGACTCACCCTTTATCCTCTTCTTGACTTCCACATAAACTGCCACAGTCTCTTCATATCGAGAGTTGCTTTTTACTCCACACCAGTACCATCCTGCATCCTTTTTTGCTACTGAGCTTAGAGTCAGATTAATGAGTTGGCTTTTCTCATTACAACTGACAACAGGCTGGTTGGGGACATTGACTTGGTTAGGTATGACCTTGCAACCATTGTTGGTCCATTTGCACCAGTATTTTTCATAGGAGTAAAATTTGCAGGGTATATGGCAGGAAATATTTGTAGTGCCTTCTTCCAAAGCAGTGACATTTGTGGGTACCTTGAGACTTGGTGTTCCTAGAGAAGTGATAATTGGAAATAAAAACTAGACCAGTGATGATGAATTAATGTGACT